>LD358375.1:42741-59302 GCA_001465055.1 Ptychodera flava | reverse complement strand
ATTGCTCATTTTACACATAACAACTGCATTGTGAGGTTTAAGACTTGGTATTTCATCATGCTACAAGAAGTTTAACAAGGAACTCCAGCTTCAACAGGGAACAAAAGTGCTGAAAAATATTCTCTGTCTGTCATGGTGTAAAAAATTTTGGTGGCCCACCCCTTACTTTCCCTGGAATTTTCATGGCCCACCCCAAGAACACTCATTTTTTTTCGTGGCCCCCCCATTTTCTCTTCCGCCCCCCCTGCCGTTAATTGTGCTCGGTCCCTAAACCATCTGTCGTGCAATGAAAGCAAGACCGATATTAACACCCATGATTATCACTAATATGCTGGGTGCGGACTTTGCCGACGTGTGTGACACATAAATTAGTCTCGCGGGAACATTCGTTATTGGACACAGACTCAGACTGTACTTTACTGGGAGAGTTTCGTGTCCAATCATCCTAAAGTACTCACCTTACAAGGCAGGGTGTCTTACAATCATCTGAGAGCTTAAGTCACCGTTACCCTCGAAGATGACGCTCGCTTCAATATTCTTCATATTATTTGCGCGCAATATCATCCATGTCAGTTCCATTGAACATGTACTTCAAAACCGGACTGAGGTAAATCAAAAGGATATTACGTTCAACTTTACCTGCAACGGTGATACAGATAATAACCAGACATGCTCTGTGACATTGACTTTGGAAAATACACTGCAAGAAGTCACTGATCAATTCAGTAATTTGATCAAAGATCACAATGCCACGATGGTTCAAATTTGGTTGAAATTCCCTGAGTGTGCAAGTTTTAACACCATATTGGTGAACACATCAAAAGCCTATGGTTTATGGTTATGGCATTGGCTCTAAAACGACAAAGGAAAGTCGCTGTTGCTGCTTCCCCACTCAGCCGAATTTTATTCCTTTAGAACCCTATTTCTTCGTGGACCAAAATTTGATGTATTGTTTCTTGATAATGACGGTTTGTCTCGAGAAATTGCGCATCTACCGGAATGTTGTAAACTCGGTTTAGCTGCCAGACTTATTTTTAAAATCACGAACTCCTCTGCTGATAATGGACAAAAGGACAGTAATCATCTATGCCATCGATATGTCGACAAACCAGACACAGACGCTGCTGAAGTAAAGTTTAGGTGCTGTCAAGTGATAAACTTCTGAGACAAACAGGATGATTGCCATGAACAAATAGAGGGGAATAAATGGATAAACAGGATCGCAATAGCTGGCGTGATACTCATCGTTGTTTTATGGGTGTTTGTATTACCCATCGTGTGTTTGTACATCATGCCAGCTGCCATTACCGAACAACCGATTGTATGGAAGAAGTTCCGCGGCTGCAAAAGTGACGACACTTGCAGAAAGGTGTCGGATCTCACATGTGAGGAGGCCATATATATAGAAAGGAGTCGGATCTCGTACCACGCTGCACCAGCCAACCGATAACGATTGCAACCATCTCAAAGTACTGGCGATATTCAAGTCAGGAACCAGATGAAACGCCAGACGACTCACGTAACTCACAAAACAGCAAGTGTAGAAGCAATTGTAACTTATTTAAAAGGCTCGTTGCAGTCACACGCTTTGTTTTGGTAGTTCCCGTATGTGTGATACTGTTGGTTATCATCGGACCAATATTTTTAGGTTTCACTGATATAGAGATTAAGGCATGGACCATGTCAACAGGTTTTCCCGCTCCAAATTACGAGTGGGGACTGTTCATGCCATACCCCTTCGAAACTTGGCGTATTGTGGCAATGTGTACTCTGTACGCTATATATAGCCTGTCCTGTGCTGTGTTTATATTGACGTTCGGTGACACTTTGGGAACAGCCGTCTGTGTAAAACATCAACTGCTGAGTTGTACCGAGGGTGATAGAACAGAGGGAAATTCAAAATCAGGAAAATTATTCTTTTCTGTTAGCGAAAAATATCAGCATTTCTTAGACACAGTACAGTACAAAAATGTTCAACATCTATTTGTAAATGTTCTATTTCTGATCAGAAAAGCTCAGCTCAATTATTTAAAAGAGTCAATTCAAACTCAGATTGATTCTTTAAAACGGTCTGTTCGAAAACTGAAATGGCAGACTAGTAACGCCTCTACTCTCATTACAAGGTTTCCCCTGTAACGTTTTTCATGTTAATCTATGAATTTACAAAATGTTGCCATGGCATCATCAAAAAGCATAATAGGCCGATAAAAGTTGTCTTCACAATATCTTTCTTCTTGACTGTAACCCTCTTAGCTTACTTTATTTTGTTAGTGAGTTTGTGGATAGTGCTCTACTGTTTTGGTTTTACATTGATGGGTATAGCTTTGAACCCCGATAAACTGGCGCCCATTATTGTCGTTGTTTTGACCATCTTTGGTTATTTCTTGACAGTTCACCGTAGATTCGTGAAATCCTACAAAAGCTTGACGAAAAATACCTTTGAAATACTGGTGAGTAAAAATTATGAGGACTTGAGCGTTGAATATGTTGGTGATGTACAGGGTTCTGATGTAGTTTCTGCACGGCGTACAAATGTAGGTGGCGTACACAATACGGGTGTAGGTGAAGTACAGGACAGTAACGTAACTGACGTATGTGATACTGAAGTAACTGAAATAGAGGACAATTATGTAACTGACGTACAGGATACTGATGTAGGTGACATAAAGGGTACAGGTGACGTACATGTTACTGATGTAGTTGTAGCTACTGATGTAGTTGAGGTTACTGATGTAGGTGACAAACATGATACTTAAGATAAAACGGAATATTTAAAATATCTCGTCTTTCGGAATGTCGTGTATGCACGATCTGAGAATCGAATAGACTGCATTCTTCAAGATACTTTGTGTTTTATATTCGACAAAATACAGCCGGTCCGTCATGAGTTAGGCGTTGCACTCATAAAGGTATCGTCACTTGTTGTTTTCATCATTTTCGCCTTTTTCGTGATTCAATCGTTCGATGTTAGTCCAGCACTTGAGACAGCGCTGACAGCTATCATTGGTGCAGTGCCAGCAGTGTTCAAAGCGCGTGCAGCTGACTCCAGTCAAACGAATGCAACGAATGATCTGTTGAGCTGTGAGATTAGGTGCGCTTTGGACAAATATCTAGGGCAGAAACATCGAAAAGACAGTCCCTCTCAGTCTCAGTCTGCTGAACATATATCTCTAGAACCTCTGTCGGACGCACATGACAACAGTGCTGCAAATAACACAGATATTTAGGAATTTACCGTGATCTGTTACCCATTTTTCTTTCAAATTATATGACCTATCAAAAGCTTGGTTTACAAACATGTATATATCCCACAGGTATTAAATTCTTCTAAATTCTTCAAAAACTTTGTTTACAAACATGCATATCTCCCACAGCTATCAAATTCTTCTATACCATTTATACCCAGTTATCAGATGGAGATGATTTCCACGCTCAGTCCCAGTCTCAGACTTGAATTTCAGTATTGATGGCTAACTAAACACAACTGTCCTTCGTGTTAAGTACGCCAAATTGTTACATCTTCTTGCCAATTTATCAGCTTTCGTCAGGTCGATCTAATATCTCCACCACCGCCCTATGTCTGTCTAATTCGGTTACGTCCTTGTATAAACTTTAATATCACAAATTGGTCCAAGCATGTCCCAGCTAGACATTAGAATATTTTAAAAACGGCAGCCTAGCCCCATGACAATATTGGATCGTATTTAATAAATAAATCGATGTGCATATATATCAGGGTCATGCTTTTGTACCAACATCAACACCAATCGGTCGATGCACAAGTCTCTGTCACAGCTCTAGACATTAAAAATTATAAAGTAGCAGCCTCGTGACCATATTTGATCGTATTGCGAAACAAATCATGTGCATATGTATGACATAGGGTCATGTACTTGTCACAACTTCAAGAGATATTGGTGTGGATATCTCTGAGAAAAGATTCTGAACGGACCTACAGAAACATGGACGTGACCAAAAGTTCCAAAATATTCGTTCTTAATGATTTCATGCTTGAAATTTTAATCTGTACAGGTTTCTTTCCTCCTTCACTGAGAAACGTTACTGACTTTCAAACTGTCTTTAAGTAGCTTCAAGATTCACACTTATTCAAAATATATAAGAAAACATTCTTACCATGTTACCTTAAGCATTTAGGCACATTAGCAGCCCCGACAAACAGCAATCTGAAAAAGTAGGGCATTCGCCTTTGACAACAAAAATGATATTGACTTCTGCAAACATACTATCCACTCACCTTTCTCGAAATTTCATATCAATAGAAATAATTTATCGTTTAAAGGGACATTCTAGTTCAGACAGTTGTGGTAAGTGTCAGTGGATACTTGTTTATGTATATTTTTTTGTATTTAACATTTTATTGGGTTACTTAAGGTTTACAAATTCCAATTGTTACAGGAATGTATTTTACATATCTTATGGTTTTCATGTAGTAATACAGGTTATAATAATACAGGCCTTGTACTTGTAAATAAAAGGAATATCAAGTTGACACACACAAGAGACAGGAAGAAAGAGAAAAAGAAAACTTATAATCTTAAAAACTGTACCCATTTCTTAAGATGAGAGTTCAACTTATTCTTTTTGTTAGCAATATGAAATTCCAAGTTTTGAATATTTTGCAGATATTTTTTGAAAGCACCCAAACTTGGTTTTTGTTTTTCATATTTTGATCTATAAAATGTAGTATTTAGCAACAAGGATTACAAAGTTTAAAAATAAAGAAAATCTTCCATCATCAAGAATAATTTGCCTAACAGTTGGGTGACTCTGAAATCCAATTCTATTTCCCTATAAATACCCTCCCAAAATTCCACCACAATTACACATTCATGAAACAAATGAACCAGTATTTCACTCTGTTCCTCACAAAAGGTACATTTCTCGGAGTCAACTCTTGATGGTGTCATTTTTGATAACGTTACATTGGTTGGAAGTATATTATGCAGTACTTTAAACTGGAATGCTCTAGCTTATATTATCAATTGTCACTTTATAAGGTAACTGATACAGTAAATCCCAATCTTCAATAAACTCATTAAAAAAGAACTCAGATTTTGGGGTAATGAAATTACAATCATTTATCCACTTGGACACATTTCTTGAATTACAACATTTTATCTCTTTACACACTATACCAATCTTAAAAATAAAATCTCTTGTTCAGGAACTCTAAAACTGTCAATCATCTGCTTATCTACTTTTCGTTTCCAGTCTTTTGGTATGGCATTAATAATTCCAAACAATTGCAGCACAGATGAATTTGGAACTCCCATTTGTCTTACTTTTTTCCCCTGAAATAATTTTACCATTTTGATCAAACAATTGTCCCAGATACACAATATTTGCTCGTACAAATTCTTTAAAGAACATGGATTTCCCCTGAAATAAAACGTTTCGATTATTCCAGATTATTTGGTAAAATGCACTTTCTTCATCACATTTTGCATACTTATTAACCTCAGACCAAACCTGTAACATCCATCTGAGAAAATTAGAAAAATTCACAGATAATTTCCTAACATTAAAATTACAATTTAACAACATTTCTATACCCCCTATTCTTTCCAATTCTTTCATAACATTTTTTTCCACGGGTGTCTTATACCAGAATCACATAATCTTCTAATCCAATCAATATGCTGAGCTTTATAAATTGTTCTAATATCTGGCATATAGATTCCTCCTTGTTCTACAGTACCAATCATTGTTTGTCGAGAGATCTTATCAGTACCCTTCCAAAGAAACTTGTAAATCAAAGAATTAACCCTTTTCAAATCAATACATGGAATTTCAATCATATTCATTACATACTGAATTCTAGAAATGCCCATACTTTTAATTATTTGAATTTTTCCCAGAATAGTCAGGTCTCTACTTGTCCAAAAATTTAAGCTACATCTAAGTTTTTCTAAAGGTTCTGCTAAATTCATATGGAGAGCTCTTTCTCTATCGTATGAACTATAAATTCCAACAACTTTAATTGGATCATCTGTCCACTTTACCTCCAAAGGTTTATCTTTACAGTGGTTTTGTTTTCCAAGCCACATAGCTTCACTTTTATTTATATTTACTTTGAGACCTGAAACACTTGTAAATCTGTCCAATAATTAAAACAGATTTCTTGCAGAATTTACATCTTGTATAAAACAAGTAAGATCATCTGCAAATGAAGCATTTTTAATTTCTTTCCCATGTACATCGATACCTTTTATATCTTTCTCAGACCTGAGAGAAATCAAAAAAATTTCTAAAGCCAGCACAAATAACATTGGTGATATACAATCTCCTTGTCTGACTCCCCTGAATAATTTAAAATAACCTGTACTTGTGCCCTTATTCATGACACAGCTTTCACTATTTTTATAACATGTTTTAATCCAACTTATAAAACTTTGTCCAAAATTTAAAAATTTTAGAATTAAACAGGTATGACCATTCAAGTGAGTCAAATGCTTTTTCTAAATCAACTGTTATTAAAATACCAGGAAAATTCATATTGTCTGTACAATCCATCACCCCTTCAATAAGTCTGATTACATCAACAATGTATCTGTTTCTTACAAAAGCTGATTGAGTTTCATGTATTAACAAAGGAAGAATATTGTCCAACCTTTTTGCCAAACACTTTTTTTATATTTAATAGATTTTTATTTGTCAGGAGACTCAAAAGGAATACAAAGCTTAATCTTACATTTCAGGTATGTTCAGTGACAGAAACAACCAAGATTAACCAACATAAGTTGTCGACGAAAAATGAAATCTATCTCAAAACTGTATGTTTTGCCATTTCGACAAAGCACTTCTTGTATAATGGTTTCTCTTAGCTATATAAATTTCAATCTTTTTTGCAATTTTAACATTCACCTTAAGAATCTCAAAAGTGGGGATTTTGTCTTTCAATTTACAGTCATAAATTGTCTTTTTTGTAATGATTATTAAATGGTTTAAAAGGATACTAAAGGACATATCACCCAGAAAGATCTGTTTAATTGACATAGCAGATAGTGCATTGACAGATTTTCCCCAGTTTAACAAAAAGCTATTCCAAATACTCTGTGAAAATTCACATTCCACAAAAAGATGAACTATTGTTTCATCAGCTTCTTTACAGAAAGTGCACTGATTGCTATTTACTCTTGGAGGATCCATACGAAAAAAAAACACAATTAGTGTAAAGGATGTTGTGGGTAATCTTCCACTGAAACTCTTGCAGTTTAGTTTCCTTTGTTACTTTAAAAGGTAGTTCAAAGATAGCACTCCACTCCTCTTCACTTATATCGAGAAATTGAGAAAAATACAATTTACATTTAGGAGGAATAAAGTAATTACATGTAATATGTTTTCTAACGGTCTTTACATTGCAAGATTTTAAAGGGATGATAATCTTGTCTTCTACAAAACAGATTGGTAGTTCAGGTCTAACCACTTCTGGACTTTGAGATTTCCACAAATGTGGCATTGCATGTAATAAGCCTTGCCATCGAAGGAAAAGACTAAGGTTCCACCCAATATCAGACAAATCATCCAAAGCTTTAAGAGTATTGTTCTCATTAAAAATATCAGCAACGAATAAAATGCCTTTCTTAAAAAAGAAGTTGATAAAGACAGACTTATTGTTGACAAGTATATCAGCATTATTCCAGATTATCTGTTGTGCAATGGGAAAATGATTACAGGGATTAACTTCACTCCAACAATGCAACATTTCTCTGTAAAAACTTGGAAGCTTAACTGGAAGGCAATCAAGCTTGTAATTGCATCTAAATTGCATCAGTTGCCCGCCCATTGAATTCAAAAGAAAATTTACAGCTGATTTCCATGGATGATGTATTTCTTCAGAAATATATCTCTGAACCCAAGATATTTTAAAGGCTTTATACATTGCGAATAGGTCAATCATACCTAAACCACCATCTCTAATGCTACCAATAAAGGAGTTTCGACTTACTCTATCTGGTCCCTTCCAAATGAAATGGTGTATCATGCCATTTATAGCTTTAATATCACAAGACTTAATAGTAATTAAGTTGAAAAGGTACAAAAACTTAGAAATGATAAAAGTCTTTACAATCTGAAGCTTACCAATCAAGGTAAGACTCCTAGATCCCCAGAGATTGAGCAGACGCTTGACACATTTGAGAGGACCACTAACATTTTGATTGTAAGCAAGCTCTGCATTATAAGAAAGTAAACACCAACAATTTTAATAGATTTGGGCCAGCTAATTTTGAACGGCTTCTCATACTGGTGTCGCCATTTGCCCAACCACATTGCTTCAGTCTTGCTTAAATTAACTGCAAGACCAGAGATGACATGAAAACTATCTAGAAGTGAAAAGAGATTTTTAACAGAGAGTTCATCGGCCATGAAACAAGTAAGATCATCGGCAAATGCTGAGTTTTTGACTATGGTGTCTTCTAACTCAAAACCTTTAATTGTAACGTTTTGATTAATTGAAAGTAACAGCACTTCTAATAAAAGAATGAAAAGAGCTGGTGATAGGGGGTCGCCCTGGCGGACTCCCCGCTCCAGGTTAAAATATCCCGTGGTAAGCCCACGGTTTATGACACAACTAGTTGGATTGGAGTAAAAGGTACGAATCCACTTTAACAAGGACGTGCCAAAATTGAAGGCATTAAGACACTTAAAAACATATGACCATTCCAAGCTATCGAATGCTTTTTCAAAGTCTATGGCAACTAAAATACCAGGATGATCTTTACTCTTTGTATACTCCATGATTCCTTCAATAATACGTACACAGTCCCCTATTTGTCTCCCCTTTGTAAATGCAGATTGCGACTCGCTGATAATTTTTGGAAGAACTCTTTCTAGACGTTTTGCAATACATTTTGCTCCGATTTTATAGTCAACATTTAACAACGTTATTGGTCTCCAATTTTTAATGAGACGCTTGTCTTTACCTTGTTTTTCAATGAGAGTAATAACACCTTGTCGTTGACTATTACAGGGGTTTCAATAACTTTTGAAGTAGGGGGCCAGAATGGAAAAGTAGGTTGGGTTTGTCAAGGGGGACCACTCCCCCACCCCTAATGAAATGGTGCCAGTCACACCTTAGAGGTACAAGTAGAACACATGAACTAGTGAAATACCCCCGAAATTTTCTGGTAAAGGGGAAAATCCCCCTTGTTGATGCCATCCTGGATGAAACACTCATATTTTAAGCACAGTAAATGAAAAACTTTTCATTAATGTGTAATGTTATGCTTAAAATTAAGAGCCCTCAGGTTTGGTATAAAAATATGTAGATGAAGAACTTTTATACCACTCGGGAGGCAAAAAGGATAATTTATATAACAATAATGATAAAAAAGACAATCGTAACCATATTTCGCAAACAGAAACAAAGACCCTCAAGGTTATTTGACTATATGGGTATGCAAAGTAAGAACCTTGATATAGGATATGAAAATTTGTACGTTCAGAAGCTCACATTTGGATTTAACCTGACGATCGGTTTTGAAGTGAATTTAGATGTCTGATCGCATTTTAACCTCTCTGGGCGGATTCTCATTTGCGTGGATAGACCGAAAAGCAGTACATATCATACGTCCAGCTGGTTATATACCTTCAATTTACACCTACTGCAGTGCAACGCACGTCGGCTTACTAAAATTCGAACTGTAATCGGGAAGTTTTTTCGTGTGAAAAAAATCAGGTCAATGCCTTCGAAAACAGTTTAAATCCACGTAATTATCCTTCTCTTGTTTCTCGGCGCACTTCAAAACCGAAGACGTACATCGAAGCTTGACCTTGCGATCGCTTCCGTCTTCATTTGTTCATCGACCATTTTGAGTTGAGCTAACGACGGCTGACAGGTGTAGTATGCACATTTTCATTGGCGTATATAAAGGTCACTACATAGGAATCAGCAATTCAGATAGCCAATAGAATCATCCGTTGCAATTCCGATTTTTATTGAGGCAGTATACGCAAGACCGTGCTGCATCGTAGTACAAGGCGATCGTAGTAGTCGCTCGTCTTCTAAATTTTGTTTCACATAAAAGCCGTTGAAAAGTTTGATTACACAGCTTGTGAAACTTGTCCGTATCATTTCAGACGGTAAAAAATATTTTAGCTATAAAAGAGTTCAAATTTTCTGAAAAAGTAGCCGGCGAAATCGTGAGAGTAACCGGTCAGTTTCGCCGGCTGCCGGCTCTTAATGAAACCCCTGAGACTATTAGAGAGTTCACATTTTTCATAAGAAGTATTGAGGGCATTGATGACATAGGAGCCAACCAGAGGCCAAAACTTGACATAAAATTCCATTGATAGACCATCATTACCTGGGGACTTATTCTTTGGCATACTTTTGAGAGAGTTCAGAGCTTCTGTATTAGTGATCGAACCATCACATAATTCTTTGTCCACATCACTTAATCTTGGCAAATCCACTTCTCCAACAAAATCATCAATTAAAGTATTCACGTTGCGATTAATACTGTAAAGGTGTGTGTAGAAAGACTTAATTTCCTTTAAAATATCATTAAATTGCGTAATCTTTAAACCATCCTTGTCAATGATTTGGGTAATATGAGATTTTTTGGCGTTTGCTTTCTCAAGGCCAAGGAAGTACTTGGTGTTCTTTTCCCCTAATTCGTACCAGTTTGATGTAGACCTAATGATACTTCCTTCAGTTATATAATCAAGTTCACTCTGCAATTCTTTACGAGTAACTTCAATTTGACCTTTAGTGCGCTCACAGGGATAAGTGGCTAACATAACTTCAAGGTTGTTGAGCTGTGTTTCTAAACTCTTAATACTATATTTTCTTTCTCTAGCTTTCTTTTTGCCATAACTGATAGAGGCCTCCTTAATTTTATACTTCAGGAACTCCCACATTTGTATAGAATCCTCACTAGTACATTCATTTACCCAGGAATTGAAGTTACCGTTAATATAGTTAATGTAATCATCTTTTATCAGGAAACTGTTGTTTAATTTCCAATAAGAAGGACCCAATTTATTACGACTATCTCCAATACAAAGTGTAATTGCAGAGTGATCTGAGTAATCACAAGACACAACATCAGCATCAATGACAGCTTGTTGAATACAGCTACTGGTAAGGAAGTAATCAATTCGGCTGTGAATCAACTCTAGTCGAAGTCTCCGCCAGGTGAAACGTTTGGTAAGCGGGTTTCGAACTCTCCGAATGTCGATGAGGTCCATTTTGGAGCAAATATCAGACAAAACATTTAAAGATTTCTTCCAGACAGATGGGTTGCCACCCATTCTGTCTAAACTGACATCAAAAGTCATGCTGTAATCCCCTCCCCAAATAATCTCTCTCTGGTTCAATTTCCAAATCAATCATCATATAACTGAGACACTGAAGATTTACAACGTGTTCTCTCTCAGTATTTGGTGCATAAAAATTGATGAAAATGTAAGGTTTGTCATGAATGTCTGCTGAGATAAGAATCATTCTACCATTTTCTTCTCTTTTTGTCTTATTGATCTTGAAATCAAGATTTCTAAAATTTACAACGACACCTTTGCTATTTGAAGTACCATGGGAGAATATATAATCACCAGACATCTGGGTGGGCCAAATGAGCTCATCTTTAGAAACACTTTGAGTTTCTTGTAAAAAAATTACATTGCTCTTGGTTTTCTTTAACCGCTGAAAGAAACCTTTCCTTTTCTTGTCGCAACCGATGCCTCGTGCATTAACCGAAATGATTTTAAAATTTTCTGTCATTTAATTTGGAGGAAAAAAAGAGAAAAAAAGGAGACACTCAACCTTAACCTGAACAATTTGAAAAAATGCTCCTGAACAGAACGAAAAAAAAGAGAAAACGAAAAACGATCTAAAAACTGAAGTCTACAACGACTTCAGCCCCCACAAAACCAGAAAAAGGCACAATCGGCAGGAGGGAGGCCATAAAAGAGCCATGGCTTGACAAAACATAATCTGCCAGTACAGAAAGTCAAAAATAAACAAGAGAAGTAAATACACAAAAACTGCTAAGGGAAAACTTAGCCCTGCACTTGCTAAAGCTGACAAAAGGAAATATGACACAAGAAAGGATACTTTCTGTAATCCACTAAGAATGATTCGGCAAAGAAAACTTGATTGCCAATGTGCTGAAACAAATTGTCCGACATTTGGTTCATGAAGAGTGGCTTCATACAGGCGGTTGCTGATTAATTTGAAGGAGTACTGTCCCGAGGTGGAATATATTTCTGCTGATTAATGTAGAGTTGACCGTTGACAAATCTCACTTTTTTCTTTTCCTTGTAGGCTCTGTCCATGACTGTTCGAAGACTTTGTTTTACCTTTTAATCAGCTGGGCACAAACCCGTCTTGATGAAGATATCTGTGTCTTTTAAGGCTGTACGCCAGTTGCTCAGAATGACGCTTCTTTGAGTCCAAAATGGAA
This sequence comes from Ptychodera flava, assembly GCA_001465055.1. Taxonomy (NCBI): domain Eukaryota; kingdom Metazoa; phylum Hemichordata; class Enteropneusta; family Ptychoderidae; genus Ptychodera; species Ptychodera flava. The sequence goes on along the minus strand of LD358375.1, from coordinate 46,874 downwards.
GCTTGACTATGATATGTGGTGGTCTTCTGTTCGAATCCTTATCTCTGCTCCTATTTCTGCTCGCCGTCCGGTGGGCATTGTCTATCAGTATGTCGGCCATCTTGAATTTCTCAGTTGTGAGTTTACGAACTTTCACACGACTGAAATTCACCGTGTAAATTTATCGCATACCCGAGGTGTCTCGTATCTTAATTGTCACTGAGGAATATGAGAAACGAGCAAATTCCATACCACATCCAAACTCAACAGTTTCGATTAATGAACAAGTCATCGTTGATGACACAGTCCCCGCTTGTCCATTTTGTTATAATCTTTGGTGTCTTGGTAGCTGTGGTCTACGTAGCTGTGGAATGACATTGATGCAACGGGTGCATCAGGCCTGTGACTTGTATAATAAAGTAATCTGAGGAACGTTCAATAAATGACTCATCTCTGCCAGTAATGACCACTAAAGGAACTTTTGATTACATCACACATAACGATGCCCTGCCTCTAGTGTCATGATGGCACATACTATACACCTGGTTTGGTGGAATTTTCGAAATGGTATGGGATCGGATGTGTTGTTGTAATCAGCCATTCCGGATTATATAATGAAACAAATTAATGTGCACAAGAATGCAGCCATAGTATTTTATCTTCGTATCACGTTTGAACAAAATCAGTCCATCGAGGGACAGTGACCTATGTTTATGTTTGAAAGACATAAAAAATCACAAAAAAATGAAATCAAATGGCTGTCTATTGACCATATGGATCATAGCAAAAATTAGTAGACATGCATATGTATCCCATAGTACTTTATCTTTGTACCAAGTCTCACAACATTGGTTAAGGAATATTTGCATATGATTAAGCCTCAAAGACATGAAAAAATTCAAAAATGACAATCTGGCAGCCATATTCGAACATGTCACGAAGTAAATTGACATGTACATGTATGCCATAGTGCTTGATCTTTGTGCCAAGTTTGGACAAAATGGGTGTAATGACCTTTGAATTACGCTTCAAAGACATGCAAAATTCCAACAAAATGGCAATTCTGCAGCCATATTGGATCCTATAGCAAGGTTAATTGATACATGCATATGTATGCCATAGTGCTCTGCCTTTGTGCCAAGTTTGAACAAAATCAGTTCAAGGATGTTTGAGTTATGGTTCAAAGACATGAAAAAATCGCAAAAAGGCCGCCTGTCGGCCATATTGCATCATATCATGAAGTAAATTGGTGTTCATATGAAGGGCATAATGTTTTGCTTTTGTGCCAAATTTGAACAGAATATGTTCAAGGATGTCTCAGTTATGGTCCAAAGACAAGAACAATTGCAACAAAATGGCCGCCTCACGCCCATATTGGGTCGTATCGCAATATAATTCGACATGCATATGTAGGCCATAGTGCTGTGCCTTTGTGCCAAGTTTAAACAGAATCTGTTCAAGGGTGTCTGAGTTATGGTCCAAAGACATGAAAAATCGCAACAAAATGGCCACCTCGCGCCATTATTGGATCGTATCGCAAAATAATTTGACATGGATATGAAAGCCATAGTGTTACGCCTTTGTGCCAAGTTTGAACAGAATCTGCTCAAGGATATCTGAGTTATGTTCCACGGACATGAAAAATCGCAACAAAATAGCCACCTTGCGGCCATATTGAATCGTATCGCAAAATAAATCGATATGCATCTGTAGGTCATAGTGCTATGCCTTTGTGCCAAGTTTGAACGAAATTGGTTCAGCAGTGTCTGAGAAACTGTTGATGACGGACGGACGGACGGACGGACGGACGGACGGACACACAGACGGGACCCAATCTATAAGTCCCCGCCGGACTTCGTCCGCGGGAACTAAAAAGCGCAGTTCTGAATGAGATCTTAGCCTTTATTTCGTGTATCTATCATCTGTTATAACCCTTGGGCGAGTATAATGCCTTTGAGCTTCCCAGAGTGAGTTTCTAAATCTGTAAATCCAACGTTCAATTGACCCTACCCAAAGGCGCTTGGATTGTGAAACGTAGTATACGCAGAAAAAAGCTTAGTATGACACGGTCTGGGTCTTCGGTCAACGAACTCCGCAGCGCATAATTAATAATATGGCTGAATAAAGGGTCTACGTCGACAGAGGAGTACCACTGTGCCTATGTTTGAAATTTGAAAACAAGGATTATGTGATAGGAACAAATGCATTTCGCGTACGTACTTATTAGCAGTGATCTTTGTGCAACCAGTAGAATGTTGGTCAAAATAGAACTAAATCAAGTTATTAAAATGTGTCAAACGTCGGCAATATGCGTCAAAGGCATTTATCTATCGATTGATGTTGGTTATTCGATCGCATGCGATGAAATATATTGAATTCTTTTGGTTTTACAGGACTCTGAGAGAAAAAACCGTCTGACACCTCCCTTTATTACGTCCCTGTAGATCGGATAATCCAGGTGCCTGTGACCCTACCCAGTACCCCCGATAAAGGGACATGTTGACACATGACACCACTCGCTTGCTTGATGCACGTTTCATTATATTCTAAGTTTGACCTTTGTCAACGTACAGGTGTCGATGGTCATTTGATGAAGTTTTTAGGTTACCGCTTTTTGTATTCTTAACAATGTTACTACAGTTGACAGACTTTCTTGAATATATGTAGCTTTACGCGACACGTCCGATTCTTGGGGTAAATCATGAAGGTGATGTTTTTTAGATCTTAATGCCTGAACACATATTAGCAATGCTAGTCTCTGATAGCTGATGGGGAGTCTGAATTAATGCATGTTCAACTGAAATTATGACATTCAATCCAGTAACGAACAGACATGAAAGCTCGACAGTTATCATTTGTATTGTTTCTATGCACTTAAACCTCAGGCATTTATCCGCCCATCCCCTTGCTGTCTACAATACTGCTATCTCAAACTGTTCGGCCAGCCTCATCCTTGTCACTCATATGAATCAATGCCGGCCCTTTTTCGGCCGGTTTGTATGAGGGCGCGACATGCTACTACTGTAGCACGTGCCAGGCGGGGGAAACGCCTATAATTGGTATCTATTCTACAGAACTTACCACAATTGCTAATTTGGTATTTTCTATATAGAAGGCCCGGATTGTCGATAGTTTACATGTATACTAGAGAGTAAGGGTGTCAACTAAGCTGAGTCGTCTTAATTCTTGAAATCTTGAAACTGCAAGAGCGAAAAAAATGACTTTGTTTACAAGTTTGTTTTTTAAAATATTGATTACGACTTGTTGGACGCAATTTTTCCCAGTGTAATTGGTAGCATTGTCTGTAGCAACGACAAAATGTCATCTCGCAGGAACAGATTTCTCCATATCATAGAGGGCCTGTGCTATAAAAGGACCTTCAAATTCGTATACTTTTGTAATAAGATAATTATAAAGCTGTTCTGGTCACTGAGTCGGAGTTTGGCTTCTATCATAGCACAGGGGAACTAGGAATCAATAGTCTAATTAATACCATAGTAATCTCATAATGATTAAATATTAATAGTAATAATAAAACAGTCCTGATATTGCATCGGGGTTGCGTTTCGTTTCTGCTCAGCAATACTTGGTAAAATCACTGAACGTGTATGATTTATACTTGACATCGTTATCTACGGCGTGGCGTATATAGAATCAGTATATAACCAGATATGAACTGAATATGCTCACGTGTTTTACAACAGGTTCATTAATCCCTTCACAGAACAATAAGATATATGTTATCACTATATGTAGCAGGTTTTTTCAACTTCGCACAGTACTCTCAGAGTTTAATCACTAATTACAAAACGTTTTTAAATATGCAAATAAACTGTTAATTAACTTGACACTGCTCAATGCTTCATGGGATAATTAGATATCCATCAGATCAACATTTGTAGCACGTTTTATTTAATTTAGTGCTGTAATTTTAGAGTAATGTCACTAATTACAAGTTCATTAAATATGCAAATAAACCCTAAATTAACTTGACACTGTTCAATGATTCATAGCACAATTAAATATTTATCAAATCAATATCTGTAGCACGTTTCACAAAATTTTGTTGCCGAAATTTCAGAGTTATATACCTAATTACAAAGTTTATTAAATATGCAAATGAACCCTTAATTAACTTTACACTACTAAATGCT
>LD358375.1:25039-42547 GCA_001465055.1 Ptychodera flava | reverse complement strand
TTCGGAGTTATATCACTAATTACAAAACTTCATAAAATATGCAAATGACCTATTTGTTAACTTGACACTGCCAAATGCTTCTCAGTACAATTAGATATGCATCAAAACAATATCTGCATCCAATTTCACTGACTTTGGTGCCGTAATTTCAGAGTTATATACCTAATTACAAAGTTCATTAAATATGCAAATGAACCCTTAATTAATTTCACACTACTAAATGCTTTACACTACAGTTAGATATCAGTCGGATCAGTATCTGCAGCAGATTTCATCACATTTGGTGAAGTTATATCGGAGTTATATGACTAATTACAAACCTTCTTAAAATATGCAAATGAGCTGTTTATTAACTTGACACTGCCTAATGCTTCTAAGTATAATTAGATATATATCAGATCAATATTTGTTGCAAGTATCATCAAGTTTGGTGCAGGAATTTCAGAGTTATCTCACTAATAACAAAAGTTCATTAAATATGCAAATGAGAAGATAATTGACATAACACTCACAGTATCATCATAATGTTCTTAGATTGTCATCTGTGAAAAGTTTCATGAAATTTTGTGCAGTATTTCTTAATATATGTCTACACTGTCATTGCCGTCTCCATAGGGAAACCATTGTATGGAAAAAAAAACAATATTGCATAACTTCATTAATATGCAATTCACACTAACCAAAATCTAATTAGTTCTTGCAAGTAGCATATGGTACCTGTGTACCAAATCTGACTTGAATCCGTTCAGGCGTTTTTGAGTTATCGTGTAAATAGACAGACAGACAGACACACACACACACACACACGCACACACACACACTAACACACACACACACACGGACAGACAGACAGACATCGCTATGACATTAGCCCACGTGTTTACACACGTGAGCTAAAAAGGGTAGGCGACCAGCTTCCATAGGATGGTGAATGATGACTGTGGAAACCTTGCGTTTCATATGCAGTCATGAAGTTATTCGCCGTATCACTTCCGCAGGACTTACGGTTTGTAACATGGCCATCACATCTACCTTGTTTGACCTTCTTGAATGTCGCCGTGTTGAGCTAAAGTCCTTAATTGGAATGCTATTGCAATGTCTTTAAAGTACAGTTTCACAAGGGCATGGTGTCTGTTCATGGTGACATGGGAGAAAGTCAGTTAAATTTCAATATTTCCGCTGCGATGGCTTGTCAGCATAAATCGTGTAAGCTTTCATCATAATAGTTGTAAAACAATTAGCGTTCATTAACTTTTCATCACCATGGCTTAACTGGTGACCGTCAACATCTAATCTGTATGGTAGCGCCAGGTGAGTTGGCGGTTAATGAGCGTTATTTGGTTTACCTATATGATGATGTCAGTTAATACGATTTTATGCTGGAGCGCCAATGGCAGCGGAACCTTTACCGGTTTTTCTAGATTTACGCTCTTGTTACGTTGAACAGGTGCCACACCCTAGAAACACTGAATTTTAAGACTTTACACTATATTTCGAGGGCAATAGCTTAACAGGCGACATTCAACAAAAGTCAAACGAGGTAGATTTGACGGCCATGATTATCAGTCTATTGCCAACCATATTTGAAGTTTTAGAACGAACACTCATTAGTGAGAGAATGAAAGCATGAAACGGTTTTTTTTCCTTTTCATGTTTTCACGAGGTTATTCGACTCATCTCTACCACAGGACTGATGGTTAATAACATGGCCGTCAAATCTACCCTCTTGAACGGTGCCCTCTTGAGCTATCGCCCTCGATATGTAGTGCAAAGTCTTAAAATTCGAGTTCACCACGGCATGTCACCTATTCATGGTGACATCCGAGAACGTTAATAAAGTTAGTTTGTTTCCGCTGCGATGGCTTGTCGTGTAAATAGTGTAAGCTGATACAATCGTACTTGTCAAACAAATAGGTTCCTTAACCTGTGATTATCACAGTTCAAGTGGTGACCGCCCACATCTAATCTGTCAGGTCACACAAGTTGTCATTAGTTAGCGGTTAATGAGCGCTATTTGGGTGTCCCCTATGATGATGACAGTTTATACGATTCTATGCTAATACGCAAACGGCGGCAGCGGAAACGAATTGAACTCTTACCGACTTTACCGGATATTAAACTGATATTTCCAGGAACAGGTGCCATGCCCAAGAGATACTGATTAAAGTACTTTGCTCTACATTTCGAGGGCAAGAGCTAAACAGGGCAACATTCAATAGAAGTCAAACAGTATAGATTTGACGGCCATGATTATCAGATTATCGCCCACAGTCCCTGTCGAACAAACACGCATTACTCGGATAAAATATAATGGATAAAATTTGCCACAGTTTTCAGTGTTAAAGATACCAAATTATTTCCACCTCTGTGGGGGACGGAAATGTTATTATTAATGACATGTTTACATCTGGAGCGAACCATTCAGACAAAACAGGGGTCATTGTAAAATATGAGGACAAGATATTTATTACATGTCTTGTTCCATGACGGGAAAAATTGGTCTGTTAAAGTTAGCTTTCATTTCGTTAACCATGTTCTCGTTGTAATTCTCACTTGGTTGTGAATACATGACCAAGCAAAAACAACCAAGGTTTTCCTCCCTGTTCCAAAACGATGGGCACAATTTTTGTAACTTTGACACTAATAATTGGTGTTGTCAAAGATCTCTCGAAAAATAGGTGTATTGATTGTACAATTATTTTTTAAATCATCAAAGAACCGATGGTTATTGACATAAGGAGCTGAAATATTCACAAAGGTAAATCTTTCATCATCAACTGAAACATCTATATGATAATGTCACTTAACCGACTTAATGCTGATGCGCAAACGGCAGTGGAAAAGAACTGAACTTTTACCGACTTTCCATATTTACACTGATGTTAATATGAACAGGTGTCATGCCCTAGAAATACGGAGTTTTAGGACTTTGTGCTACATTTCGAGGGCAGTAGCTTAACAGGGCGCCATTTAACAAAGTCAAACGATATACAGTTGACGGCTATGATTATCAGTCCCTTCCCCACAATCCTTGAAGTTGTGGAGCAAGGGTGTCTCCCCTTTTCCTTTTTCTGCCATATGTCGTCGTCCTTGCAATAAAGGGGTCTTTGCTCCGCAAAAAAGAGTTGTCTACTAAACTGACTCTTTGCAACTAAATGGAACGTTTTCTTGAATACTGTTCCAACAAGTTAGACTTCAAACTCGTTTTCGCAAGTTGCTGACGTCTCTATTACCCGTGGTTGACTCTTACCTGTTTCTCTTGCGACACGCAAATGACAAAAGTGCTGTCAGAGTGCCCCTATGCCAACGTCTAGTAAAATATCTTTCCGATTCTGTGGTATTGCCTTGGAAATTCCTTCCACGAACTGCGATGCATATGCATATGCCGCGGGAGAAAACGTCTTCGCACGACTGAAATTCATCGTTTAAATTTATCGCATATCCAAGGTGTTTCGTATCTTAGTTGGCACTGAGGAATATGAGAAATGAGCAAATTCCATACCATATCCAAACTCAACAGTGTCGACTTATGAACAAGCGCAGTTCTGAATGAGATCTTAGCCTCTTTTTCCTGTACCTATCATCTGTTATAACCCTTGGGCGAGTGTAATGCCTGTGAACTTCCCAGAGTGAGTTTCTAAATCTGTAAATCCAACGTTCGATTGACCCTACCCAAAGGCGCTTGGATTGTGAAATATAGCTTAGTATGACACGGTCTGGGTCTCCGGTCAAGGAACTCCGCAGAGCATAAATAATATGGCTGAATAAAGGGTCTACGTCAACTGCGGAGTACCACTGTGTTCAATGGCTATGTTTGAAATTTGAAAACAAGGATTAAGTCATAGGAACAAAAGCCTTTTGCGTACGTACTTATTAGCAGTGGTCTTTGCGCAACCAGTAGAATGTTGGTGAATATAGAACTAAATCAAGTTTAAAATGTGTCAAACGTCGGCAATATGCGTCAAAGGCATTTATCTATCGATCGTTGGTGGTTATTCGATCGTATGCGATTAAATATATTGAATTCTATTGGTTTTACGGACTCTGAGAGAAAAACCGTCTGACACCTCTCTTGTTTACGTTCCTGTAGATTGGATAATCCAGGTGCCTGTGACCACTGACCCTACCCAGTACCCCCGATACAGGGACATGTTGACATCTGACATCACTCGCCAGCTTGATGCACGTTTCATTATATTCTAAGTTTGACCTTTGTCAACGTACAGGTGTCGATGGTCATTTGATGAAGTTTTTAGGTCATCTTTTTTTTTCTTAACAATGTTACTACAGCTGACCGACTTTCTTGAATGTATACTAAGCTTCACGCGACACGTCCGATCCTTGGGTTGAATCATGAAGGTGATTTTTTTTAAATCTGCATGCCTGAACACATATTTGCAATGCTAGTCTCTGATAGCCGATTCGGAGTCGGAATCAATGCATGTTCAGCTGAAATTGTGACATTCAATCCTGTAACGAACAGGTATGAAAGCTCGATAGTTATCATTTGCATTGTTTCTATGCACTTGAACCTCAGGCACTTATCCGCTCATCCCCTTGCTGTCTATAGTATTGCTATCTCAAACTCTTCGGCGGTTGAGTCGGCGGTTAATGAGTGTTATCTGGTTGACCGCTATGATGATGTATGTTTATGCGACTTTATGCTGATACGCCTACGGCAGTGGAAAAGAATTGAACTTTTACCGACTTTCCCAGATGTAACACTAATCTTATACCAAGTATAGGTGCCGCCGTGCCCTAGAGATACTGAAGTTTAAAACTTTGCACTACATTTTCGAGGTCAACAGCTTACAGAGTGACATCCAAGAAGGGTCAAACAAAGTAGATATGACGGCCATGATTATCAGATTATCGCTCACAATCCTCATCGAACCAACACCCATGAGCAAGATAAAAGATAATTGACAGATTTAGCCGCAATTTTCAGAGATAAATGTACCAGTTATTTCAATCCATGTAGGACAGCATGCAATTATGATAACATGGAATCATCAAGAGCAAACCATTCAGACAAACAAAGACAATCCTCAAACTTTCGGAATGCATATTCACTACATGTCTTGTTACGGGTCGGAAAAAAATGAAAGGTTAAAAGTAGATTTCATTTCGTCTTGGAGTGTTTAAAGTGTTAAACATGTGCTGGCTATGCATACGGTCTAGGTAAGTCGTAATGGCGACGATCACTGACTTCTTTTCTATACCATAAGTAAGCCATAATCCACCCTTTGTTTCCTGTGACAATTTGCGTTTTCAAATTGTCAGATCAAAATAATTATATTTGAAAGTATTTTTAACCTAAGAATTATTTTGGCGCAATTGAGATCAATTGAAACTTCGTTGCTCAGGCCTTTAACAGAGGTCAGGAAACATTTCTGATGTATAAAGGTCACCTTTGGCAGATTTCGTCAATGGTCGAAGTTCTTTAGTAATCGTTAATTCACATCTAAAATAATCAACTGTCTACACTGCCTCTAAAATGTTCCACATTTGATAGCAGCATGTAATTTAGGGGTCAATAATTAAGACGACCTTGACACCACAATTATTGGAGTCTGAAGCCATTCGATAAGTAACTATAGCATCGTGAGACCATTTACGAGGTCAACTTTAGGTGTGGTGTTTTTCTCGTAATAAATGTATTTGTCGGCTGATTTAGTATCTCACCCGTATATTCCGTTACAAGGTCCTTGGCCGATTTTCAAAGAAAAGTTTTAGTGACCGTACCAAAGTTACAAATGTCATCATGAAATTGATATCAGTTGTGATTGAAGTTCGGCCTGAAGGTTATCAAGCGATCGACGATAAAATGAAAATTGTGCCGACAACGAGAATCAAATCCAAAGGCAAAATGAAAATAAGAATTATCAAAAGATGATGACTTTTCCAGTATAACTTCTCATTTTATTGTGAATAAGACTAAGCAATAGCATAAAAGATTTTCCCTTACTGTCTTCAAAAGATGGGCACAAGTGTGTTAGCTTTGACACAGTGAATTGGTCTGGTTCAAGGTTCCAACAATCGAATATGTTTGTGATTGTACAATTATTTTCAAAAAATCAAAGAACGCATGGTTATCGACATTGGGAGCATAAATATTCTCAAAGGTAAACCTTTTATATCCGACTGAAATATTTATGGCACTTTATTCTCTGAATCAGGAGTCGTTTAATAACCTTAAAGTGTTCATTTAAAACCTTTGCCAACAAACATGCCGCAAAACCTTCTTTTTGTCCTGAGTTTGAGTTGACTTACAGATCGGTGTATGGCGAGTGCCTTATGTTGGTTCTCGAAACACCTGACATCACTTCTTGGTCTTTTTGCCTGAGGTCCATATAATTTCTTCCACAGATTTGACTTTTTAATGTGTACCAGTACTTTGCTGTCTGTCCTGTGTTATTTTGTGTCTGTGTTTGTAACAATTGACTATGTATTAACGAATTTTGATCAAGTACTTGTGTATCCTGGAGTGGTATGATTGTGAATATTTTGATATTAGAAGAAATTTACCTTTTCAATCTCTCAGAATGGCATCACACTCTGTAAAAATAGCGAACGCCAGACACGTCTTTACGTGTTCAAAATGTAGATGTCGGTGTTCAAATTTGAACGGCTAGTGCTCATATTGTTTACACTAGTGTTCATATTATTAACAATGATGTTGTTAACCTGAACACGGAGTGTTAACAACCATATCCTTAAGGTGTTCAAAAACTCAGCATTACAGAAATTTTACAATACTGTAAAACAATGGACAATCTTTTAGTGGTTTTTACTTTACTATGGCTATATTAAATTTATTACTGCCTCGTTGTCCGGTAAACGTACACAGATTTTGACGTAACGGATTTCCCACAAAGTGAAAAATGTCCCCTGTCTAAAATTTCTGACAGCGTGTTTTTTCTAAAAAGGAAGTATACAAAATAATTTTACACGTTATTACGGGTTGAAATTTGGAAATTTGGAAAGGAAAATCAGAAAAACACCATGAATGTTTTGATTTTAACATCGGTGTGCCAGAGGCGTTCTACTCCTAAACACTTGGTGTTCAAGTTTGGTGCCTTTTCTTATCCCGTCAGGCATCAAAACGGACGTTGCGACATTTTCTTGTAAACGCACGCTGAAGTCTTGATCGTATGGAAGCAAGACCTGAAAGGGTAAGTTTTCTCTCCAAAATAGTAAAAGGTGTTACATTTTGAAGCATCTGTATTATTATCCTTTGAAATTATTTGTATAGTACTTTGGAATAGCTAAAATACGCGAAGAAACCTTTATTTCTTTCAGGGGCTGGTATACCATACACTATAGTTGTGAATACGCAGCGGTGTTTTGGGCCATGGCGTATCGATCGCACAAGGGTCACTGGTCATCACCACAGAACTGTGGCGATGACCCTCGACCCGAGCGTGATCGATATGCCACATTACCGCTGCGTAATCACAGCTAACACATGTCTTTAAGTAATCACAATCGCATATAAAACATTTTACTTAAACATCGCAGAGTGTACACTCTATTGTTTCAGCATATGAGAGTTGGCCTTTCTTTTACTTTTCATCAGTTAATGACAAGAAAAGGCCAATATTTTGTAACAGTATCGAAAAGAGGCACTGTATACCATGTCACCCCTTTTCCTTGACCTAATAAGGCCACCTTGTCTTTCATTTAAAGTCTCATGTCGTCATATTCTCTATTGTTGCATGATTTTCAGGATGTGAAAAGTTGGATTTACCTGGTAATCGAAGAGTTATTACAGAAGCTGATGGTACAGAAATTGAAGAAGATGAGTGTAGAGGTTGCTGTCTGGAAACAGGCTTGAAAACCTCAGTTCATCTCTAATGTAGATTTAAACTTCCTAGGGTCAGTAACTGAATTTTGATAAGTTTCTGTATTTTTGTTCTGAATTTATCCAAGCTTTAGTAGAACGCTATGATCAACTAAATATTACTGGAGAATAAGCTTTCAAATACGTGTAGTCTCCCTTATCAGATGCAAGAATGGAATGAAGAATTAAAGCAGAAACCGACAGAAAATGCAGAGTGAAAAATGTACATTCTGAATTTCTGAATTTTCTGAAATTTTCACTCTGAATTTTCTGTCGCCTTCTGCTTCAATTCTTCATTGCACCCTTGCATCTGATGAACGAGACGTCACGTGTTTGAAGGCTCATGCTCAGTAACATTTAGTTGATCATAGCCTGCTACCATATCTTAGATTATTTTGTATTGTAGGTCAACACGTCTTTTGTTCTCGATTTGTTACGGTTTTTTAGCTTTGCTTTTAGCGACGCAGAGCTTATCTAATAGGTGAATGTGAGGCATCGTCCTCAAATTTTTACATCTCAAGCTTTTTCTTCAAAACGGCCAGTGCGATTCCTTTAATATTTGGAGTACTGGTTCCCAGAGATTACCCCAATCATATATGTTCACTTTATGGTGAAATACGCAATTTTTCATTTTTGAGGAGAATTTTGCTATTTTTTGGCAAAAATCTTCTTCTCAAATTTTTGGTGAGGCAATCCCGAAGTGAGCTGTCAGAGATCCTTTACATAACACTGCGGCCTTATTGTATTGTTATATTGGTGTTGAAATGGCTAAAATTTAGGTTGTTGCCATTGGTTTTAGACTGCAGTTTCCCTTTAGAAGTGAATTTTAGTAAGGACTGAAATTTCCAGGTTCAACAGCAAATGCTTATTGACATACAGAACAAAACTTATGAAACGAAGTCAAAATTAGTTTATGTTTTTTTATTTCTGAGAAGTAGAGTTTTTAAATGTCACTGAATTATTTCAGAGTTTATTTAAAGGTATTACAAGCAAACAAACCTTTTCGTTCATGAAGTACTTTATTGGACAAGGAAATGGCTTTCACACCTCCAAGGACCCTTTTACCCACTTTCTGCATGTTGTGTCTTACTGTGACACTTTGTGACAACTTGACATGTTGTGTTTAGTGTGGACAACTATGTACCATGTGCATCAGAGAAGCCTTGACTAACCTTTTTCCAAGTTTGCAATTGTCTATACAAGAGGACAACCTAAAACTATCTTACAAAAACGGAATAAAACATTTCATACGAAAACGTGTTTTCAACACAATAAGTAAGCCAAATTTTGAGCTTTTTCAAAACAGATATTTCTGTACGTTTTAACAAGAATGAACATATGATGTAATCAACTATATTGAAGGTAAACCTGTGTGTCATTACTTTGTTCATATATTTTGAAAACGGTCGACAGAGTTTATAAAGATTTACTTTTGTTTATGTTTTGATAGGAAGGTGTTTACACTTTTGGTGTTTTCCTCTGACAAACTTCACAAAGTGGCCATGTTTATTTTCCCATTTTACACTAAATAATTGTATTTTACTCAACTAATTTTTTATGCATTTTTGAAGAAAATAATTTTACTGAACAAGTGCATATCATGTGTTCAATCCCTTATCGTTGAAGGGCGTCCATGCGTTCAAAAAGTGTTACAGCCCTTTGAACGCGTAAATGCGTTAAATGTTTTGAACACATTTCATGTGCAACGTGTGTTCAGATATGGAACACCATGTGTTCAATACAATGTCTGATGAACACATAGTATTCAAAATCTGCACACGTGTGTTCAAAATTGAACGTTGGCTGAAGACGTAGTGTTAAATTTCTGAACGTCTAGACGCGTTCAAAAAGTGTTACAAAAAGGCGTTTAATTGGTGTTCTATCCTTGAACACTTAACTTTACAGTGTAGGTAGGTCACTAACTAAGGCCCCATGTCACCGATGCCATCAGCGATCATTCGTCGAAGAGAGATATTGTATTTATCTTCCAGCTTGCGATACCTGCCAAAAAAGCGTTTGAATGTAGAGACAAGTCTTGCTCTGGTGTAACCTTGATTTAAAGGTTTGTAAGAGAGATGGCCATGTCTCTCTACAAAATCACCATATGAACTGCATGCTCTTGCACATCGAATAAGCTGGGAAATGTATACCCCATAAGCTGATGAGTGTAAAATATTACTTATGAGATGTGGAAAATTGATTTTACTAAAGTAGAAATCATCTCTCTTGTCATTAGAGTCAAATTCAAGTAAAATGTCCAGATATGAAGCAGAAGAGGCCGTTTCTGTAGTTTCTTTAATCTCCAAATCAGGAGGATAAATCATAGCGAGATAGTCACTGAATTCACAGTTATTCATTGAAATAACATCGTCTATGTATCTAAATGTTAGGTTGAAATTTCTAGCTACGTGATGAAATATTCATATTTATTTTTTTTCATGAATTTTTGTCGGTTTTGGTCAAAAATCTTTAAAAAATATTTTTTAAAACTGCTAATTGAACAGCTTTGATATTTGCAATTAATACAGAATATGGGGCATGATTCATTTATGCAAATGCGATTTTTGGTAGCAAAGGGTAGCGGGGGTAGCGGACCATGATTTCAAGTTTCATCTATTTTTATTTACTTAGCAATTATTTAAAAGTATAGTACTTGCTAAATGTCAAACAATTACACCAAACTAGCAACCTTTAACGTGTGATTTAAGCGCAACACGGCACGTACTATATTCTGAACTCGGACGGTTATGTCAGCCGTGTGTGCGTAACTAGTGCGAACAACTTCAGCCAGCGGGATGGACAGTATAGCCACGGTCCTGCAGGCACCGTGGTATAACACATATACCGAACACTAATATTGGGACATAAGTCTCTGCGGATAGCTTTTTTCAAATTGTTCAAATTATGCAGAAATATACAAATTTGTATTTTTGAGACATAAAGGGCGTTTCAGACATTTTTAAGACATAAGGAATTATCAGAATGTGATATATTTAAGTTATATGGAACACAATGGTGTTCAATATAGGTAAGTAAGTTGTAAGTTGGGGGCATTTTTACCATATTTTTTTGTCAAAACATTTGTATGTTAAAAATTACCCGTCTGATAGCTTTGATATTTACTACACATGTTCTTTGAGATTATCTTAATTTGATATGTCCAAATCATGGTGAAATCCTCAATTGTGTATTTTTGCAGCTATTTCCCCATTTTTGGTGAGGCCATCCTGAAGTGAACTGTCAGAGGTCCTATACATAACACTGCGAGCTCTTTCGAAGTCTAAGTCGCTTGTTGTATTGTTATATTGGTGTTGAAATGGCAAGCATTTAGGTTGTTGCCATTGGTTTCAGACTGCAGTTTCCTTTTGCAAGTGAATTTCAGGAAGGACTGAAATTTCCAGGTTCAACAGCAAGTGCTTATTGACACACAGAACAAAACGTATGAAACGAAGTCAAAATTAATTAATCTTTTTCTTAATTTCTGAAAAGAAGACTTTTGAAATGTCACTCATTTATTTCAGGGATTAGTTAAATATATTACAAACAAACAAACCTTTTCGTTTATGAAGGACTTGGTTGAACAAGGAAGTAGCTTTTACACGACCGAGGACTCACTTTACCCACTTTCTGCATGTTGTGCCTTACTGTGACACTTTGTTACAACTTGACATGTTGTGTTTACCTTTGGTGTGGACAACTATGTACCATGTGCATCAGAGAAGCCTTGACTAACCTTTTTTCCAAGTTTGCAATTGTCTATACAAGAGGACATGTCTTAAACCATCTTACAAAAACGGGGTAAACATTTTATACGAATACGTGTTTTCAACACAAAAAGTTAGCCAAATTTTGAGCTTTTTCAAAACAGATATTTTTGTACGTTTTTACAAGTATGAACATATAATGTAATCCACAATATTTAGGTAAAACCTGTTTTGTCATTATTTTGTTCATATTTTTTGAAAACGATCGACAGTTTTCCCATTACACTCTAAATAGTTGTGTTTTATTAAAGGGATTTTTGTGTATTTTTAGAATAAAATAATTTTACTGAATATCAGTGGTCCGCTTCGTTATTTCCAAGCGTGAACACCCCCTGAACGCCCAAATTTAAAGAAGTTCAACAAGTGCATATCATGTTTCAGTCCTTAAAACACTTATCGTTGAACGGCGTCCGTGCGTTCAAAAAGTGTTACATGCCAATTGAACGCGTAAATGCGTTTAATTTTTTGAACACATTTCATGTGCAACGTGTTTTCATTTATGGAAGACCATGGTGTTCAATATACTGTCTGATGAACACATAGAGTTCAAAAACTGCACACGTGTGTGCAAAAATTGAACGCTGGTTGAAGACGTAGTGTTAAATTTCTGAACGTCTAGACGCGTTCAAAAAGTGTTACCCTTGAACACTTCACCTTACAGTGCATCCTGTACCTCATTAAATATAGGCAATAAACTATATGTCTGATAAATTTGGGAACAGAGTTTTTCGCCAAAATGTAACCCACATGACCTTTGACCTAGATTTAACAAATATGGCTATATACCGGTAACCACAAGTGCTTTGCTCTTATATTTGATGGTATGAAGCACCTAACAGCATAAGAGGGTTATGGATTATGACTCTGGTACCTTTTGGCAGTGTTGCATGTGCTGTGGCCCCGTGAAGCTGCTTGCAGCTTTACATGTCATTAGTGGTCTAAGCCTCTGGGGCTTGGGCTTCTATTGTTTTCACTGGAGTTCAACTTTCTTCCTCTTGTACTTCTTCTTTTTCAATAAATTTTTTGCCAAGATCGAAACTATTGTGCACATACTTTTCAGGACTTGTAAAGCCTACAGAGTACTAGTGCACATGACCCTTTCAATACCGTGGGTCATGTGACCTTGGTGCTGTCTTTGATTGAAATATTGAATTCTCCCTAATTTGCATAAAATATGATGTATCGAAAAAACTTTTAATACTTTTAAATGATATTACTATAATGCTTTACATTAAATTCATGGGTCATTGGCCTTGCCATTTTGAATAACATTAGGGGACGACTGCATTAACTTGCATGGTACCTGAAACCCGAGTCCTTGCCTGAGCAACTCGGGTGACAAACAGAAGACTTTTAATCCCCAAGGTGTGAATGTTCCATTGTTATGTTTATCTAATCCAGCGGTGCTATTGTAGTGCCATTGTAGGAAAGGCAGGTCTGTGAAATTGATCCTCTAGGGAAGTAGGGTATTCCTAAGTTAATGGAGCCTTCCCGTAATGAGAAGATTTCTAAGTGATTTAATTTTTTTCCATATCTAATTAATTATGCAAAACCACTGTGTCTCATAACGTACGGGGGCCTTAGATTTAGTTTCTGGTCTCATATAATAGTATGGGGCCAACATATTTTCGGGATTGTTTTTTATTACCTTTTGTGACCATTTACCTATTTTAATGTATCTTGTTCCCAGTACCGTTGCAAGAAATGACTTGTAATTTGGTACATAGGTAACACTAAAGAACCTTTATCGTTAATATCGTTCTATTCAAACTTGTCACATGACCTACTGGCCGTCTTAGATTGAATCATTATAATTCATCTCATTTGCATAAAGCTTTGTCTATCAAAATTCTGTAAACAGACTTTTAGAACCATAAGACCAGAATCCTATACGCTGAAGTTCAGGGTCACTGGCCATGTCGACTTGAGAAAAAGATTCTAAACCGATTTTTCTGTGACCTCTGACCTGCCCTTAACCTCTACAGCTAAGCTATGGCTATTACTTATTATGGCCCACAGGGCCGTCTCCTATTGAACAATGACCAGTGAGGGGCGAAATTGCATACCTAAATTTTGAGTTGACCCCCTGACCTTGACCCCAACTTTACCCCTACTCTATTATTTTTGCACATATGTAATTCTTGCCAACCTGATAGAGCTAAAGATCTAATTTTTGGTACACAGGGATACGTATGAGATTAAATGATTTTGACAAGATGTCACATGACCAGCAACATCCTGTATACCTCACTTATTATGTGCAGATCAAATTGAGGGCTAGCCATCAGAGGTAGAGGTTTGACTTTCTGTACAGAGGGATAAGTAAGAATCAAGCGTTTTTTAACAAATTGTCATATGACCTCGATGACCTTTGACCTCAAATATGCATTAAATCAGTTACAACAAATGTATACCCATCATATTCGTTATGATCGGGTATCCGATGCCGCCAAATCCGCTACATCATCAACTATTCACATATCTCATTCTGGGTAGCCAATAGAGCTACAGGTCACATTTTTGGTACACATGGGATGATTTTTTTTGAAAATTTCATGAGCCCTCAAAGACCTTAGCTTAACCTCGAAAATACATACATGATTATACATCAATAGGCTCAAAACCACTAATTAATTTTTATAGGCCACTGCAGTAGTATTGAGCTCAATGTTCCTATATTAATACATTCAGCAGCATGAATTCTCTTGACAGGTGTTAGGTCAATGTTTACTTTACTACTGATAAATTTTTCGTGTGGGAAAGTCCACGGAAGTTTTGAGTTAGTTATGAAAATAGTGAAATTATTTCTGACAATTATTGGATCACCTTTAATGACATTTGACCTACTTTAATGTATCTTGGATCCAATTCAAAAACTGTTGCACAAAATGACTTAAAATTTGGTACAAGGGTAAAACGCATCACCAGTAATTTTTTGATGACGTGATCATAACAACGGATCACATGACCTGTTAGTCATCTTGGATTTAAACATTAAAATACACTCATCTTGCATAGAAATAGATCAGTCGAAATTCTGTACAGAAACTTTGTAAACCATATATCATGGTTGCCACATAACAAATGTAAACGTCATAGGCATGTCGATTCTGAGGAAAGGAGATGTTTAAAGCACTATTTTAGAAATATTCTATGACCTTTGACCTTCCCTACACCTCTGCAGCTAAGCTATGGCCATACCTTATTTTAGCGTATATGAGAGTCTGACAGGGCTAGAGGTTATTGAAGAAAGACCAGTATGGGACAAAATTGCCGACCCAAATTTTTGGGGTTGCCCTCAAACCTTTGACCATATTATTATGCATATATCTGATTATAAACTAGCAAATAGAGCAGTCCAAACTTTGATGGATAGGGATAATTACGGGAGCAATGTTTTTTGACAAAATGTCACGTGCCCTGGATGACCTTTGACCTCGATTTCACATGTGTGCCTATAAATCAGTAACAATAAGTGCTACATTCTTCATACTTGGTAGAATTAGGGACGTTGTGATCCAACATCATTACCTCATTAATTCTGTACATATCTAAATCTGAGCTAGCCAACAGAGCTAGAGATCTGATTTTTGGTACAAAGTCACAGGTACGGGAGCGAAGTTTTTAAATAAATTGTCACATGACTTCGATGACCTTTGTCGTCGATTTCATTGTGTGCCTATAAATCAGTAACTTCATACATGGTAGGATTAGGGACTTTATGTTGTCACATCATGTACCTCATTCTGAGCTCGCCAATAGGGCAAGAGGTCTGATTTGTGGTAGATATGGACAGGTGTGGAAGTAAAGTTTTTGGACAAATCGTAATTTAACAAGGATGATATTCCACCTAGATTTCACAAATTAGTCTATAAATCAGTAACTCCAAGTGCTGTATCCTTCATGTTTGATGGGATCAGGAGACCTTATGGTGCCAATAATGTATTCCATTAATTATGCACATATCTAATCCTGAGGCCAGTAAATTGAGTAAGAGATCTGATTTTTGGTTAATTAAGTCAACACCACAGCCGTCACACATGTAGTAAAATAATCGCAATCATACCGATCCATAATCCAATAACACTAGGTCAAAATTTGTAAGACAATAGTTGTAAACATAGACACAAAACAGCACAGAACAGACAGTAAATAGACGGTACACAAACAAAGTCAAATTCATGAAAGAAAGATATATGGACCTCTGGCCAAAAGACCAAGAAGTGATGTCAGGTGTTTCAAAAATAGTAAGCGCATCCTGCCCCACATATGGCACCCGCCATATATCAATCTGTAAGTCAGATAGGTAGTGGTCACTAACTAAGGCCCCGTGTCACCGATGCCATCAGTGATCATTTGTCGAAGAGAGAGATTGTATTCACCTACCAGCCCGCGACACCTGCCAAAGAAGCGTTTGAATGTAGAGACAAGTCTTGCTCTGGTGTAACCTTGATTTAACAGTTTGTAAGAGAGATGGCCATGTCTCTCTACAAAATCACCATATGAACTGCATGCTCTTGCATATCGAATAAGCTGGGAAATGTATACCCCACAAGCAGGTGAGAATGGAATATTACTGATGAGGTGTGGAAAATTGATTATAAATAAGGACGGCTGTGGTGTTGACTCAATCACTTAATCCGCTGATACGGACAGCAGATTAGCAAGTTGGCAATGTTTTCGGAGCAATTATAGTGGTTTTTATACACAAGTTGGAGAGGAGGTAAGGACTTGTCGGTAATATATATAGCAGTCAGACGGTCTGGAATTGAACTCTTTATTTGAACTATCACAGTCAAAATTAATAAAATCAAATAAGGTAAACCGTTGCACAAAAAACCCTCCCCACCCCAGGGGACTTTTTCTGCCCCTTTGGTTTATCGTAGGTTTCTCGCTATCGTAAATACAAGAACTACGAGACCAATTTAAATGTCTTTAAACGCCAAAGTCCCCCACAAAAGGGGGATTATAGTAAGACTATGCAGATGTGAAAAAGCCACGCTATGTGTAAGACGCACTCGATTCGCTCCGAGATTTCCAGAAATTCGACATGTGAACGGCGTTAATTTCCGTCCACTCTCATACATGACACCTGTGAATGTATAGCGACTGCCTTTATGTCGAGAAAACGTTGAAAACACTGTTATTTAATACAGAGAACGCATATTTTCACAAAGCGTGGCTCCAGAATGTCCATTTGACCTCTGTTGTAAATGCTAATGTATGCTGCCAATCATGATTACTAAAATTCAAATTGCGGCCTGGGCGACCTTGATCCCTGCGGAGCACAACCAACAAAGCGTACACACTTTCACTAAAATCACCGTTATGTACCTAAACATACGCATATGTAATGAACACGCAAGAAACGGCATTTTCTCTTTGGATTGATTGGTGGTCGTAAAAAAACGTTTTGTATGTGGACCTGTAATAGTTATGAACATTGAGAGTCTTCCCACACGCCGTTTGGAAGGCAATCAAAATTTCATTTCTTCCTTCAGGCATCGAAACTGAATCTTTTCTCTCACATTTTGAGGAATTACCTTTGGCATTGTGACAAGTTTGGTCATTGTTTATATCAGTTGATTCAATTCAGTTGAGCTGAGTGGACTTGAAATTTCAGCGTTGATCACATCGTTACCACTGTCACATGGCTGCGTTGTTTGATTGATCATCCACACTCATCGACGACGGCCGCGGCCCTGCACAGCTGTCCTGCGGGACTCATTACCAATGTATTTCAAAATACCTGACTGACCATTGAATACAGATTACTTGTTCTTTCCTATTGTTCAAGTTTTCTGGCTTACATATCGTGAAAAGCAGCGTATATGATATTCAAATATGCAGGGTCATCTATGGAACCATGGATGTTTTTTACATCCATGATGGAACTACGGA
>LD358375.1:0-23910 GCA_001465055.1 Ptychodera flava | reverse complement strand
TCAGTAAATTTTCGATCGGATTCGAACTCACAACGTACGGCATCCAGTCATCTAGCGAAGACATCACAGTCGAGAGGTAGGTCTGTCGGCCAGACCAACAGCCCTTCGGCTACTCCACTTCTAAGGTACTACTCTACTTATAAGGTAGGCTCGAATTGTATGAACCCTGGACACTTCCCTAATATTCAAGGCGAAGGTGATAATCGGTAGGCCCTGGTGTAACAGATAGTTTGTATTTCTCTGATAAGCCAACGACTAAGCAAGTGTTTAATCATCCCGCCCAGTGTTTGCCAACAACCAACGTCACTACCACGTTGCCTATTGTGCGCCCACGGCGCTGGACTTTGCCCTTTAACAAAATTGAAACTACCTTTGTCGAGATTATGGGAGCATAATTTACGCCCCAGTGAATCTTTGCCTGTACAGAAGAATATTTTAACATAACTTGTATGGGGTGAGAACACCGCCAAAATTATCTTGAAAACTTTATTTAAACTTATCTCATTATTATTATTCCATTGTTTGGTGATTTAATGATAATTATGTCAGTATTTGGCCATTATTTTGCAATTATTTGATCATTATATGGATATTATTTTGACATGATTATGAACTTATTTGGTAATTTGGTTGTTTTGACATTATTCAGCATTGATGTCTTGATTTGGAACTTATTTCATCATTATTATGCCATTATTTGGTGATTTGGTCATTTTTATGTCATTATTTGGTCTTTCTTATGCGATTATTTGGTCATGATTACAATATTATCTTGACATTATTATGAATTTATTATGTTAATTCGGTTCTTTTGCCATTATTTGGCATTGATGTCTTGATTTAGAACTTATCTTATCATTATTATTCCATTATTTGGTGATTTGGTCATTTTTAGCTCACGTGTGTAAACACGTGGGCTAATGTCATAGCGATGTCTGTCTGTCCGTGTGTGTGTGTGTGTATGTTAGTGTGTGTGTGTGTGTGTGTATGTGTGTGTGTGTGTGTGTGTCTGTCTGTCTGTCTGTCTATTTACACGATAACTCAAAAACGCCTGAACAGATTCAAGTCAGATTTGGTACACAGGTACCATATGCTACTTGCAAGAACTGATTAGATTTTGGTCAGTTTGGCTTGCATATTAATGAAGTTATGCAATATTGTTTTTTTCCGTACAATGGCTTCCCTATGGAGACGGTAATGACAGTGTAGACATATATCAAGAAATACTGCACCAAATTTCATGAAACTTTTCACAGATGACAGTCTCAGAACATTATGATGATACTGTGAGTGTCATGTCAATTATCTTCTTATTTGCATATTTAATGAATTTTTGTTATTAGTGAGATAACTCTGAAATTCCTGCACCAAACTTGATGATACTTTCAACAAATATTGATCTGATATATATCTAATTATACTTAGAAGCATTTGGCAGTGTCAAGTTAAAAAATAGCTCATTTGCATATTTTATGAAGTTTTGTAATTAGTCATATAACTCCGATATAACTTTACCAAATGTGATGAAATCTGCTGCATAAACTGATCTGACTGATATCTAACTGTAGTGTAAAGCATTTAGTAGTGTGAAATTAATTAAGGGTTCATTTGCATATTTAATGAACTTTGTAATTAGTGATATTACTCCAAAATTACAGCGTTAAATTTGATGAAACTTGCTACAGATGTTGATCTGATAAATATCCAATCGTACTGAGAAGCATTGAGCAGTGTCAAGTTAATAATCAGCTCATTTGCATATTTCATGAAGTTTTACAATTAGTCATATGACTCCGAAATAACTCCATCAAACGTCATGAAAACTGCTGCATATACTGATAAACTAGATATCTAAACGTGTTGTAAAGCATTTAGTAGTGTAAAGTTAATTAAGGGTTAATTTGCATATTTAATAAACTTTGTAATTAGGTATATAACTCTGAAATTACGGCACAAAATTTTGTGAAACGTGCTACAGAAATTGATTTGATAAATATTTAATTGTGCTATGAATCATTGAACAGTGTCAAGTTAATTTAGCGTTTATTTGCATATTTAATGAGCTTTGTAATTAGTGACATTACTCTAAAATTACAGCACTAAATCAAATTAAACGTGCTACAAATGTTGATCTGATGGATATCTAGTTATCCCATGAAGCATTGAGCAGTGTCATGTTAATTAACAGCTCATATGCACATTAAATAAAGTTTTGTAATTAGTGATTAAACTCTGAGAGTACTGTGCGAAGTTGAAAAAACCTGCTACATATAGTGATACCATATATCTTATTGTTCTGTGAAGGGTACTACTATTAATGAACCTGTTGTAAAACACGTGAGCATATTCAGTTCATATCTGGTTATGTCATTGTCTGGTCTTTCCTATGCGATTATTTGGTCATGATTACGACATTATCTTGATATTATCTTGACATTATTATGAATTTATTATGTTAATTCCATTCTTTTGCCATTATTCGGCATTGATGTCTTGATTTAGAACTTATCTTATCATTATTATTCCATTATTTGGTGATTTGGTCATTTTTATGTCATTATTTGGTCTTTCTTATGCGATTATTCGGTCATGATTACGACATTATCTTGATATTATCTTGATATTATCTTGACATTATTATGTTAATTCGGTTCTTTTGCCATTATTCGGCATTGATGTCCTGATTTAGAACTTATCTTATCATTATTATTCCATTATTTGGTGATTTGGTCATTTTTATGTCATTATTTGGTCTTTCTTATGCGATTATTTGGTCATGATTAATGACATTATCTTGATATTATCTTGATATTATCTTGACATTATTATGTTAATTCGGTTCTTTTGCCATTATTCGGCATTGATGTCTTGATTTAGAACTTATCTTATCATTATATATTTCATTATTTGCTGATTTGGTCATTTTTATGTCATTATTTAGCCATTATTATGCGATTATTTGGTCATGATTACAATATTATCTTGACATTCTCTTGGCTTTCAATTATCTGACCTCCTTTATTATCTGAACTCATTATTTGACCTGCATTTGAACCCTACCCAGAAATCATTGCACGTGGAGATTCACAATGGCGCGGTTGATACGGTCTGTTCCCTCGCATAGAGGGAGAAAAGCGGGCTTTGCGTAAGTTTTAAAGCGCAGCTCAGCTCATCGCGTATCTAGAATAGTTGGGCGTGCTCGAAAACTGAGATCGACCACAATTTTGGATTAAAATCGATTGTTTTCGGCGGCGGAACTGGGCTGTGGTGGGTAGCCGACGGTGGCCTGTAGTATTAGCTATTACACCTAGCCCAGCGTACAGGTCTGTGTACCGTGTGTTCTCGGCGTTATATGGCACAGGCCCACGGAACGTTTCGTAGATCGTCGTCAGATGGGAAGTGACTAAGACCGAGGTTCGGCCTTCGGCCTCACAGTGTCAGTCACTTACCATCCGACGACGATCTACGAAACGTTCCGTGGGCCGGCTGTGTTATATGGTGGAGGCCCTCTAACACTGGAAACACACAAGACCTGTACGTACGCACGGCTAGGTTACACCCAGCCTGCCACACAGAGATCAGTAAAGGTATCGATACCGTGGACGAAAACGACAATCGCCGCGCTGTGTTAAAAAAATCGCCGAGCTGTGTTAAAAGCTCCGTGCTGTGTTAAAAAATGTCCATAAGCTTATGTTACTATACCCCAGTTCCATGGAGCAAAGCGCGACCAAGATTTAATATGTGTTTATGTTTATTAGATGCGAAAGTTTCTGAAGTCTCTCGCGTTTTTGCCAATGCGGACTCAGTGGATGGTGACCGCCCGCGCCCTAAAGCTCCAACACCGTGATCCATGTTGCAACATCCCTGTTTCCGACACCCCTATATATTCTTAAGCTTAAGGCTTCTGCAGAAGCTAGTTTTCTGGTTGTTATGTCTCATTTACAATGTAATAAATATAAAACATTTTTACATGTCACTGTAGATGCAAGACTTCAACCGGAGTTCACGCCGAAATCAATTTTTGATTCATTCCTAATGATCTATAGTTTATTATAATACTCTTTCGTAAATATGTTTGACCTTGACAAAGCCGCAACAAATCAAAATACTTCTTTAAGGCAGAAAAGTCATAACGTTTCATAACAAACAAAGCAATAAAGAGTGGTTAGGTTAGCGACCGTGCCCCTATGAGTTTACAATAAAGAAAACCATGCTCGAGAATAGTTCCCGACCATCCAAAAATATAATGTGGCATACCTACGATAAAACATCTTCGTTGAACGAATATTTCTTTGATACTTATTAGTACCGGCTTTTCAGTCTGTAGCTTACAGATGCAACTCTAACTGGCCGTAAAATAAGATAAAAGATAAAAGTATTGCTTTCTCATTTTTTCATAATTCCCATCTGGACTCATCTGGATGAGAAAGCTTCAATAATGGCACGAGTATGTTGGGATGATTTTGATTCTAATAATACAATCAAATGCAGTGTGGTCTATATTTGGCAAATAAATACGACAATGTAATCGCTTTGTCAAGGTCAAACATATTTACGAAAGAGTATTATAATAAACTATAGATCATTAGGAATGAATCAAAAATTGATTTCGGCGTGAACTGTTGAAGTCTTGCATCTACAGTGACATGTAAAAATTTTTTATATTTATTACATTGTAAATAAGACATAACAACCAGAAAACTAGCTCCTGCAGAAGCCTTAAGCTTAAGAATATATAGGGGTGTTTGAAACAGGGATGTTGCAACATGGATCACGGTGTTGAAGCTTTACGGCGCGGGCGGTCACCATCCACTGCGTCCGCATTGGCAAAAACGCGAGAGACTTAAGAAACTTTCGCATCCAATAAACATAAACACATATTAAATCTTGGTCGCGCTTCGCTCCATGGAACTGGGGTATAGTAACATAGGCTTTATACGGACATTTTATAACACAGCACGGAGCTTTTAACACAGCTCGGCTATTTTTTTAACACAGCGCGGCGATTGTCGTTTTCGTCCACGGTATCGATACCTTTACTGATCTCTGTGTGGCAGGCAGGGTGTAACCTAGCCGTGCGTACGTACAGGTCTTGTGTGTTTACGGTGTTATATGGCCTCCACCATATAACACAGCAGGCCCACAGAACGTTTCGTAGATCGTCGTCGGATAAGAAGTGACTGACACTGTGAGGCCGAAGGCTGAACCTCGGTCTTAGTCACTTCCCATCTGACGACGATCTACGAAACGTTCCGTGGGCCTGTGCCATATAACGCCGAGAACACACGGTACACAGACCTGTACGCTGGGCTAGGTGTAATAGCTAATACTACAGGCCACCGTCGGCTACCCACCACAGCCCAGTTCCGCCGCCGAAAACAATCGATTTTTAATCCAAAATTGTGGTCGATCTCAGTTTTCGAGCACGCCCAACTATTCTAGATACGCGATGAGCTGAGCTGCGCTTTAAAACTTACGCAAAGCCCGCTTTTCTCTCTCTATGCGAGGGAAGAGACCGTATCAACCGCGCCATTGTGAATCTCCATGTACAATGATTTCTGGGTAGGGTTCAAATGCAGGTCAAATAATGAATTCAGATAATAAAGGAGGTCAGATAATTGAAAGCCAAGAGAATGTCAAGATAATATTGTAATCATGACCAAATAATCGCATAATAATGGCTAAATAATGACATAAAAATGACCAAATCACCAAATAATGAAATAATAATGATAAGATAAGTTCTAAATCAGGACATCAATGCCGAATAATGGCAAAAGAACCGAATTTACATAATTATGTCAAGATAATATCATGATAATATCAAGATAATGTCGTAATCATGACCAAATAATCGCATCAGAAAGACCAAATAATGACATAAAAATGACCAAATCACCAAATAATGGAATAATGATAAGATAAGTTCCAAATCAAGACATCAATGACGAATAATGGCAAAAGAACCAAATTAACATAATAATGTCAAGATAATATCAAGATAGTATCAAGATAATGTCGTAATCATGACCAAATAATCGCATAAGAAAGACCAAATAATGACATAAAAATGACCAAATCACCAAATAATAGCATAATAATGATGAAATAAGTTCCAAATCAATACATCAATGCCGAATAATGGCAAAAGAACCGAATTAACATAATAAATTCATAATAAAGTCAAGATAATGTCGTAATCATGACCAAATAATCGCATAATAAAGACCAAATAATGACATAAAAATGACTAAAATCACCAAATAATTGCATAATAATGATGAAATAAGTTCTAAATCAATACATCAATGCCGAATAATGGCAAAAGAACCGAAGTAACATAATTAATTCATAATAATGTCAAGATAATATTGTAATCATGATCAAATAATCGCATAATAAAGACCAAATAATGACATAAAAATGACCAAATCACCAAATAATGGCATAATAATGATGAAATAAGTTCCAAATCAAGACATTAATGCTGAATAATGTCAAAACAACCGAATTACCAAATAAGTTCCTAATCATGTCAAAATAATATCCATATAATGATCAAATAATTTCAAAATAATGGCCAAATACTGACATAATTATCATTAAATCACCAAACAATGGAATAATAATAATGAGATGAGTTTATATAAAGTTTTCAAGATAATTTTGGCGGTGTTCTCATCCCATATATTTGATGGTCTTTGCAGGTTTTTTACACATACCATAGTGGCTGCCAAACCACTCAACTGACTTCATAGTAGAAAGCATATCCTCTATTGATGACATGAGTGCACTTTCATTTCAAATGGTGCATTTATTTTTGAGAGGAAGGTGTTTGAATGTTATTGTATGATTATTATAGCTTTTTGAGAAATGGCAATATGGCCATCAAACCAATCGATCGATCAACATGAATTTTTAAAAGCTTAAAGTACTCACACATATCACATATGACTAAAATTTCGATTCCAATTGCATATTGCTTCTGGAGAAGATAATGTTCAAAGATGGACAAGGGCTTTTTGAAAATGTAATGTGGCAACCAAGGTCACATAACTGCTAACAATTTTATAAGCAAAATAGCAGTGGAGGCGACCAAGCAAACTATGTGCGTTTAAATTGTGTAAGGTAATCAAAAAGGTCAAAGATCATCCTGTTCATGTTATATTATGAAGAAGACTTTGCTGCCCACCAAAAATCAGATGTCTATCAATAACAAATGCGGTAGAGGATGTGGCGGCATTATGTGGCCACTCCCACTAACTATTAAGGGAGTAGGACTTGTAATGACTTATCTCTAGTCGCTTTTTTAAATCGAGCTCATAGGTCATCCTGATCATGTGATGTTTTGGCAAAAACATTGCTCCATTATTTATCCCTGCCCACCAAAAGCAGAACTCCAGCTCTCTTCGCTAGCCCAGCAGTAGATATGTGCAGAGAAATGTTGGCAAAAACATTGCTATATTACTTATACCTGTCCACCTAAAAGCAGAACTCCCGCTCTCTTCGCTAGCCCAACAGAAGATAAGTGCAGAGAAATCGATTTTGACGAAAAAGAAGAAAATGAATGTTCCCCTTTAAATACGATAGGGAACTAGCCCGAAGGCTTTGGCTGTTTAATGAATAGCATTCATACCCCTCTCCGGACTTCATTGGTCAAAGTCGTATTACACAGAAATAAGGCTAAACTCATTACAGTACGGCAACACTTTGAACTAAGTATCGCTGCACATAACATAGTCAAAGTCGTGAAAGAAAGTTAAAGGGACATCTGTTAGGACAACCAATGCAAGAACTAATCATCCTGCCCCACATATTGCACCCGCCATGTATTAATCTATAAGTCAAAATACTCATCCAGTACAGCCCCTTTATAAATGATAGCGTCTGATTTTAACATTTCAACAGGGCGATACTCAAAACAAGTAGCTCAATTATTTAATGAACTTCTTTTCAAAAGTATACAAACAAATTAAGTGATCCAAAAATTAGAAATCAAAAGTCGTATTACACATTTATAGCAAAGGACAAACATTGTACAGCACAATACAAAGTACACCCAACACAGTCAAAGTACACACAACACAGTCGTGAAAGAAAGAAATAGACTTCTGGTTGAACAATAACTGATGTCAGGTGTAGGTTAATAAGATATTTAAACACGCAACTCACTGCAGTCACAACTATTTAAGCTTTTCACTGTCTGAATTCGATGTTACTACAAATTTAACTCCTTCAGGTGTGGAATCACCAAGATGTAACCTAACTATCTCGCTGAATATTTGTTTGTATTGGTTGAAGAAGATTACAGACTTTATTCAATAGGAAAGTTGATTTTTCAATAAAATTAGTAGGTTTTGTTGAAGCGCTCCGAAAACCTTTGCATAAAGTATAATTTTGTGGTTGGTTACAACTGTAAGAATCGTTCATCAACCTGTGAAAACACAGAAAACGCATTGAGTTATCACACACGTCACAATTTCACACTGAAGGATATGCCTCACATGATATGCAGAGCAAACGAACTAATTATTTATGTACTGATATTAATGAAGTAGGAGATCATTCGAAATGATCAAATTTTACTGGAAAAGGGAAGTTACTTTCATCCTTATTTTCACCGTACCACACTGTATTGCACAAATTCAGACTTCAGATATTTTGCCTGATTCGTGCTCGTTATCGTTCAATGTTTGCTTTGCATCGCTTTCATTCCCTGTTTGCTTTGCATCAGTTTCATTCCCGTTTGCTTTGCAACACTTTCATTCCCTGTTTGCTTTGCAACGGTTTCATTCCCTGTTTGCTTTGCATCACTTTCATTCCCGTATGCTTTGCAACGGTTTCATTCCCTGTTTGCTTTGCATCAGTTTCATTCCCTATTTGCTTTGCATCAGTTTCATTCCCTATTTGCTATGCAACGCTTTCATTAAATGTTTGCTTTGCGAATTCGGTCAGAGCGCAGTCGATCTGCTTACTCAACAATTCATTTGTTTTATTCGTTTCACTTGAAGTAGTTCCGTATGTTTTGAATACTGTCGGTACTGCACCTATGACAGCTATCAGTGCTGTCTCCAGTGCTGGATGAATATCGAACGACTTAATCACAAAAAACGCAAAAATTAAAAAAACAATAATAGAAGACAACTTTATAAGTGTAGCACCAAATTCATGACGAACAGGTAGAATTCTGTCAAACACAAAGGATAGGGCATCTTTGTGAACGCTATCTGACAATTGTCTAGATTGTGCATACACAACTTTTCGGAAAACAAATGTTTTCTGGTTATATGTTTTCTGGTCATCTGGTTTCTTCTCAATTTCATCACTTACATATTCAGCACTGCTGTATTTTCTCAACATTATTTCAAACGTTTGCTGAGTAAGGTTGTCGTATGATTCAACGAAACTGTTGTAAATTGATAGCACATGACCCAGTACGTTCAATACAACTACTATAACTGGAGCGAGTATATCAGGATTCAGAGCTACGCCCATCAAAGTAAAAACAAAAGAGTAGAGTATAACCCACAAACTTATCAACATAACAAAGTAAGTCAACAGCAGTACAGTTATCGGAAATAGTATTGTAAAAACAACTTTATATCTTCGAATAATCGACTGTGCGCAGCCTTTTGTGACTTCATAAATGAAAATAATGAACGTTATCGGGGGTAGGTGTGTTAACAGAGTCAATGTGTAGTACAGAAATGACTTCATTGACTTCAATGAGCCTTCTGGTGTCCACGTTTCTTTATTGACAAGAGCCCTGATGGAATTAATTTGAAGTTTTCTTACAATAGCAAGGATGTTAACCACAAGATGCATAGTTTTTTCGTCTTCTTTACCTTCTTTGCCTTGATAAGATGTCTGACCATCTCCTTTACCTTTTTGGTCTTGTTTAGATGATACATCAGCTCCTTTGTCTTTTCTACTTTGATTAGGTGGTACATCGCCTCCTTTACCTCTTTGGTCTTGTTCAGATGATACATCAGCTCCTTTGTCCTTTTTGCTTTGATTAGGTGATACATCGCCTCCTTTACCTTTTTGGCCTTGTTCAGATGATACATCAGCTCCTTTGTCCTTTCTGCTTTGATTAGGTGATACATCGCCTCCTTTACCTTTTTGGTCTTGTTCAGATGATACATCAGCTCCTTTGTCCTTTCTGCTTTGATTAGGTGATACATCGCATCCTTTACCTTTTTGGTCTTGTTCAGATGATACATCAGCTCCTTTGTCCTTTCTGCTTTGATTGGATGATACATCGCCTCCTTTACCTTTTTGGTCTTGTTCAGATGATACATCAGCTCCTTTGTCCTTTCTGCTTTGATTAGGTGATACATCGCCTCCTTTACCTTTTTGGTCTTGTTCAGATGATACATCAGCTTCTTTGCCTTGTTTTTCTTGATTAGTTGATACCGTCAACAAGAAATGTTCGTAAACATAATCTAGAGAGAAGCAGTGTTCTAGTCTTGTTTCTTCAAAGAAATTCTTTGACATTTCCCCACATTTCATTGATGACACCGTCCGGTGCTTTACGCACAAACGTTTGCCTAAAGCGTCGCCGAATATTAATATGAAAGCAGAACAGACCAAGCTGTAAGTAACGTATAATATACACACTGTAAATATACGCCAGGTTTCGAAGGGATACGGCATGAACAGTGCTGTCTCATAACGTGGAGGATCAAAATTAGTTAACGAGGTCCATGCCTCGACTTCTTTGTTCGTGTAGCCTAGAAATATTGGCCCAATGATAACCAACAAGATAACGCATACGGGAACTACAAAAGCGAAGTACATAACCACCATTAGCCGTTTCAGAAACATTCCAATATCGTTACACATTCCAGAATCACCTAAATCTTTGACGGTTGGTTTCCTAGGAGAATATCGCCAGTATCTTGAGATAGTTGCAATTGTTACAGGTTGTTTCGTGGAGCATGCTATAAGATCTCCCTCCCTTACATAGATTTCCTCTTTACCTTCGCCGAACTTCTTCAACAGGATTGGGTGCTCTGTTATAGCAGCTGACAAGATGTACCAACAAACAACCGGTAACACGAACAACCATAATATTATGGAGAATGTCAGAGCAGAGATTGCAATCGCAGTCATCCATTGGTTTTCCTTCAGTGGTTCGAAACAAGTGTCCTCATTTTCCCAAAAGCTGATCAAATGGCAACATTTGAATTCTACTTTAGTATGATCGTTTCCTGGATTGTCGACAAATCGATGACAAAGATGATTGTTGTCTTTTTGTGTATTACTATCAGAGGAGGATGATATGTTCATTATAAACCTGACAGCTAAACCAACTTTGCAACATTCAGGTAGATGAGCAATCTCTTGGGATGAACCATTACAATCGTGAAAAAATACTTCAAAGTGAGGTCCGCGAAGAAAGACTGTCGTAAAGGA
The DNA here is from genome assembly GCA_001465055.1 of Ptychodera flava. NCBI lineage: Eukaryota > Metazoa > Hemichordata > Enteropneusta > Ptychoderidae > Ptychodera > Ptychodera flava. The sequence continues at coordinate 12,492 of LD358375.1, read as the reverse complement.
GTAGAATTCCGCCGAATGGGGAACATGCAACAATGACCTCCCTTTCTCATTGTAGAGCCAATGCCATAACCATAAACCGTAAGCATGAGAAGTGTTCAACAGCATGGGATTAAACCCATTGTAGTCAGGGAACTTCAACCAAAATCGAACCATCGTAGCATTACGGTCTTTGATCAAATCACTGAATTGCTCAGTCACTTCTTGCAATGTGTCTTCTGTATACAGTGTAACAGAGCAAGTCTCGTCATTACCTGAATCACTGGTGCAGTTGAAGTCATACTTAACTTCCTTCTGATCTCTTGCTTCATTCGGGCACTGGAATCCAGACGAACAATCATTGATGACGCTGCTGACAAATATTATCAAGAATACTGAGGCGTAGTGCATCTTCATGTGCAATAGTGACCAAACGATTTTGTAAATCCTGCCTTCACAGGTCTGTCTTTCGGCGTACAGTGAATGAAAAGCGGTAAATGGGGATGAGCTGGCCGTCTTAATTCTGACCCCTCGAACGCCAAGGCAGTCTTAATTTATATGCTACCAATATATCAATGTCCGAAGGTCGGTTCACACTCTGCTGTGGGTATGGTAACATCAAAGTATATATTGAACCTACAACAACATCTGTGTGTCGGACAAAGTTTATCACCTACAAATCAAGGTGTGGCAATATCTCATCATCGTAGAGAGTCACTAGGCATGTGGAATGTGTATCTAATTCTTAGTTTCAAGTTTGCACCACTGATTCGGCCATTTCATTTTGTAAAGGGATTTGATGGAAGCATATCCAAAGGAAAATAAATTTATTGTTGTTGCTTTTCCTTTTCCATGTAAGCGGCTGGTATTCTATAGGGGATAACACCTTCAAAATCTAGAACATTTTTATTGTCTCACCGCAAGGTGATAACATAACAACGGTAACAACGGTAACATCTGTACAATTTCAGTATAAATCAAAATGAAATCTTCAATTTTTTTTCAAATTATATTTCTGTACCTGTGATACTTTTGATAGAAGATTTCATCGGCAAAGAGGTTTTCAATGTTCAAACCGTCGATAAAACACATACAGCACAATACATAATAAAATATGTATGTTAAGGAGGCAGGTACATGTACACTGATGTTCTACAAGTCTGGTTGGTTGCCCTATTTTTGCCGTTGACTGTGGCAGAAATGGAGCATAGAACTAATATTTCACTTATAAATTGTACGTTTGAGGGCGCTCGACTATGTAATCTCGAATCTCGGGTTATGGTGTTTCACTATTATAATTGTGTGCAAGTGACTTGGATTTAGGTTTAATACATGACACTGACGCATGGCTGCATTCAAAATAAGGGAATAAGCACAATTATAGGTAGGGGCCGAAAAAGAAAATGAGGCACAAAAAGAGATTCAATGTTTAAGGGGGTGCTTAAAAATTCCAGAGTACCGTGAAAGGCCTCGACTTATTCGTCAAGGCAAATTATATAAATATAAAGATCACTCTAAATGGGACAGGAAACATTTCCTTTATAAACCTGTTTTCTGAAGTTTTCAAATGAATGAACTGTCTCTCAATGATCATAATTAATCAATAATGGAACATAACTTCTTATCCCTCCATACAGCTTACTGTTACCATCGACCACAATGCCTGGATAATCACTTGGTTGCAGTTGAAACTATTATTATTGTTATTTTCTATTATTATTATTATTATTATTATTATTATTATTATTATTATTACAAGTTTAGGGGCTATAAGTATTATATAGAAATCTAATAACAGTTCATTGAAGCTGTGGGAATTCTGAAAAAGAGGTGTTCGAATGCAGGCCCATCGTGGCAGTCGTGGGCGCGCACAAAACAAGGCACAGCAACTGTGGAGAGTCTATGCCAGTGTATTTGCTGCAAATATACCTTCACGCATGCGCACTCGTTTGCCAGTGTAGTCTGCCAATATGAGCATGCGCAATTGAGTTTACCTGTGCGTGAATGTGTAGTCTGTACACTACGTCTCGTGCTATAATCTAGTCGTTGAGCTTTGCATGTTGACAGAAACTGGAATTACTGCAGAGAATACTTTTCAGGACATCACAAGTGAATCCCTAAGGTAACAAGTAGGACGTTTAGGAAATCCTTTCAAAAAGTTCATGCCGCCTGTGGCCATTTTTGGAGTTTAAGCTTATACGTACCTGGAGCGACGGTATACAGTATTTCTACTGTACATATTGCCAGATAATATGCGATGGAATTTTGCGTTTCACGTCGTTCAATCATTCAGATGGAAATGCCGGCCTTCTCCAAACTTTGAAAAAAATCAGGGTGACAGACTTTGGAATGCTAACTCTTGTATAACAATGACGTTAAAGACATTTGTTTTTGAGCTCGGCAACATTTTTTGATTTGAGAACTCTCATCATGGCGGATTCACTGAAACAGTGAGTATTCAACAACTTTTTCCTATGTCCATGTACCAGTTGTGCAAAAATAAGCGAGTCCACAGGCCTTTGGCGAATCAATAAATGCGTTTTTCACCAAGCTGAAAGGTTGAAAGATGCGTCCGTCACTTTGGGACGAGCAAGATAAATGCAGTCAAACCCAGCTGGGCATAGAAATTTGCCATAGTATGAATTTGTTCTGGAGACGACTGGCCGTGCGGTGGAACTTTGCAACAAAGTTTCCATATCTGAACTGACGTACTTTAATGACAGACACAGGAAACGATGGCCAATAAAAAACGCATTCTCGTTGCATTTTGATAATAATGTAGCAATCTAAATGACACGGAAATTATGCCTCCTCCCAACAGAAGGGCCATGGTCTATTTTTAGCCCTGCTACAGTATGTCTCAGTGCTGAAAAGGCCATATTGTTGTCATGTTGTCATGGCGATTTTTAAAATTTGCATACAACTGTGAGAGTGAAACGGGTTGTTTATAGGTCACAAAACCTTTGAGTCCCACTGTCATCCATTTCACCTGTTTCCTTGGGCAATAAAGGTGTGCAAGTATACACATCAAAAGACTAGAAAATTCACTTTATGGGCAGAACCTTGTAAAATAGCCCTTTCTTGTCTGGTTAACGAAAAAAGATACCCCTGATCTAAATTATGCATGGGCTACCAGCCAGTGTCACCGGGCTACCAACTTCAGAATATGGTTGCCCAAGTGGACTACCAGGGAAAAAGAGTTAATTTCGAGCCCTTGGCAATATTAAACATGAAACATTTAATTTGTAATATTCCCCCTTGTCTTGGTCTGCTTAGTTTAAAAAAATGTTTAAAGGTATACGGGGATCATGTTCAAATTTAGCCATTGCTACCATGGAAAGGGGAGATCTAGCTAATCATCAGAATCATAGAGTTTATGGGGTCACGCCAGGTCACACAAAAAATAATGCACCACTACATGGCCATAATTTTACTTTAGTTAAACGATCAGAAATATATAATTTGTTGCCATGGAAACATCTCACATTAAAATGAGTGTGATTTTTTTGGTGTGCTAACCAGGAAAACCCTTATTATCAATTTTTATATCAATCAATATTTCTTAAATAGGAATTAGGGAAAAAGTAACATTTTCAATCCCAGATCTGTTACCATGGCAACTCAAAACATTAAAATAAGTCTGGTTTTTGTGTTCTCTGACCCGAACTCCCCCTGCTAGATAATTTTCATATCAATCAAAGTATCTTTTCATTGGATATAAGAAAAACTTAAATTTTCAACCTCTAAAATGGTTACCATGGAAACATGGGGCAGTGAAATCGATATCATATTTGGTCTTTTCGACCAAAAATACCCTTATGGTGAAATTTTCACGAAAAATGAACCTATTATTATTCGCGTTATTATTTCTATATAATACTTATATTAATTATTATTATTATTTATTTATTTAATTATTTATTTATTTATTTATTTATTTATTTATTTATTCATTTATTTATTTCCGGCACATGTAGGCCCATATCCGAGAATAGAAAACAATGATAAAAGAACTAATATACAAAAAGGACTTAAAATTTATCCATATATTACATTTCATAAATGAATCCAGAAGAGTGAAAACATAATTTATAAAATAACGAATTAAAACATTCCCACTTTGAATCAGACGAACCCTGATTTTCAAATGAGCTTGGCATTGGTGTGAAGTAAAATTCAGAATGCTCCTCTGCACACAGGTGTAGCTAATACTACAGGCAAATTTAAGTTGAAAGATGTTCCTCATAGGATTATTGTACGCAGCTTGCATGGTATTCATCTGTTTTACACAATAGTCACTCCAGAAACTGCATGTCTACCGCGCCGTATGAATGTACTGTGCGTCGAAAGTTCATTCGGCAGTGGAAATCAATGCGAATCCCCATATTGGCGACAAAACTAAACACAAGGACTAAAAAATTGCTAAGTGGATGTGTTTTGTCAGACTCTAAAAATTTTGACTGTCTTTTACAAATTGTCACGCCAGACAAAATTTGATCGCGGGAGAAACACAGGTCGCCATGTTGTTTGTGAACATTGACAAGAACATCGCAAAAAAGTTCCGACGCACCAAAATTGATGATATAGACGCGGGTTGTCGTGACGTAGAACGAGCAGAGGATAAATAACTGGATAAACCACGATATTTTCTGTTCAGAGACGACAAACTTGGCTTGTGTATGTGATAAAGCTAATTATCATATACCCATGCCCATATCGGTTCATCCTTCTGACGTTTACCGTAAAAATATCAGCCGTGATATTTTACGGTAAACGTCGATATATGCATGATAAACGTCATCGCTTTTGGAGTGTTCAAATTTGTAAACCGTATGGTTATGCGTACTTAATAGCTATACGTGTGACACAAATATTATCAGCGCTCTTTACTTATTCTTAGCTTTCAGCAGTACAGTAGTGTTTTTAAAGGCACACGCTGACCGAGATAAAGCCGAATTCGAAAGAATCCAGAAAGCAGCAACCAGATACATGCTTCATTATTCCATAGATGGTGACTGTAAATAGCGGTTGGTTCTTCCCACATATCCCATGCTTTACGCAGAGAGGCAGTTGATCTGATATTCTGCATGTATGACTGCACTACTTTTCACAAACATCCACAAGTTTGTTGAATTAAGAATCCTGACAGTTACACCCATCCTCACACTGCTACAAATAGAGAATAAAGCTCTTTCGCACTGATTCTTAACGCTGAATTGATTTTACTTGCATAGTTTCTTGGTATAAGTAACCCGAGGCCTTATGGACAATCAGTTTAAACGCTCGTATTTCACCGGGCAATAAAAATTGTATTGGGCACATTTTATGGATAATTTGATACTCAAAACATTTAAAAAGATGGACAACACGCTGTTTTAGCAGAATATGCAGACTATCGTGGGCATGTGTATAATGTGTACATGTTTTTACCAATGTTTACTTTGGATAAATAAAATGCATAATATAACGAAATGACACGTTTTCATGAAATTCAAAAATCAACCCCTTCTACCCATATGTATTTCTGATCACCACGCTCTCTTGTACTAGTTGTCGCTTGATTTTCGTATTGACCTAAATACACAGGGTCTGCTGTCAGCTATAGTGAATACTGGTATTGAAAGTGTTTCCTCGCTTTCATGGTGTTCTGGTCAATAGACAATCTAAACTTTACAAGTTATATCACACACTTCAGCTTATCTCAGAACAGGAAAAAAGGAAAAGGACTGCTCTGATTCCAAAGCAAGGAAAGCCACCACGGCTGTAGAATACACGCATAGTGTGACTATCATAGGATATATGTGTATGTATACTGTTGGTTATTTTAATCATGGTGAATCACACCTGTGACTTGAAATGATTTACTTTTCTTCCAATATTCAAGACGACCATCATGTAGACATCAGACTGTATAGATTGATATTTTGCTATGGCTTATCATTGGTAAGTCACCATGACAGACTGGTTGTGGTTCATCAGCAGCTCTAGTGGCAAGTTTACTCTGATGTGATGGTGAACTATTGGCTTACGGTACCTGTATGCCATGACATAGAAATAAATTTGTTGTACACTTTGCGTATAAATGAAGCATTCCTACTGGATGCAGACAACTATATATGGATGCTCTCTACAAGAGATTGGCTTCTCCAATCTTCAAGTGAAATTTTCAACATAAATGCCAGAAAAGTCACGTGGAAATGCAAGGATGACAAATTGCAAATTTGACCTTTTTAGAAGCATATATACCGAAATTTTCGTTGCTTACCAATCCATAATCCAATGACAGTAGGTCAGAATTCGTAAGACAATAGTTGTAAACATAGCCACAAAACAGCACAGAACAGACAGTAAATAGACGGTACACAAACAAAGTCATATTCATGAAAGAAAGATATATGGACCTCTGGCCAGAAGACCAAGAAGTGATGTCAGGTGTTTCGAAAATAGTAAGCGCATCCTGCCCCACACATGCGTATTAACAATTAGCATATTAATTAAATTTATTACAGACCTAATGAAAAATTTAAGATTATACATAGAGAACATGACATGAAACTTTCCAAAACAAAAATACTGAGAATTGCTTAGTACATGCTAGCCTTGCTAGGCATTCATTTTTGAGTAGCAAAATAATAGACGGTCAAAGTGTTCTCGCCCAAGTATAGTGGAATTTTAGAAAACCAGGCACGCTTACGTAAAACAATTTTACTCGCTGATATATGTGTCAACTGAGCATTTTTGCTTTTTTAAATAAAAGAAATTTAATGACCATACAAATTACATAAGCTTGAGATTTTTTTCATTGCTCCTTCTTAATCACTAATCCATGGTCTCGTGTTCTGATATCATATCTTACAACTCCACTAGTCGATACCCAAAAAACATATCTCCCACCATTCAGCTGTTCATTGTCAAGATTGATGGCCAAGAGAATTGATCCTTACCCAACTACCATTATCGATAGCATACTTAAACCTGCTTCATAAAATGAATGTCCATTCTTCATAAAGTTTACTGAATAAAAAACAATTGAAAATTTTGATGAAGAATATGCGTCGAGAAAACATTTCAAATTCTAATTCCAAAAATAGTGGCGATGACATTGTGCTTCAATTTTTGATCAAAATCTACTGAAATGGATATGAAATATATCTTTATCAAACAAACGTAGCATCATAATATTGGAAGGAAAGTTTCCAATATCTTTTTAATATAAGGTTAAACTACATGTGTGAGTTATTTTGAAATAATACAGAGAAAAAAACAGGAAAACATACTCGGAAAGATCAAATTATAAGCTATAAGCGATTCGTTTTCTAAACAACCATTTTCGATCAAGATTCATAGAAATATTCTCAGACAATATTATGTTGCTCATTTGGTTCCATATAGGCCTATACTAAAGTGATAAGTCTAGTCTCTCACAACCCATAAAAAGCGATAGGTTTAATTATCTAAACAGTGATTGTTGGTACACAGGGTCCATACAAATATGGTGCGTTCATTAAGCCAGACACCAAACAAACTTATAAGGCACTCATAGTTTTCAAAATAACTGTTCACTATTCTCAAAATATTAAATTCACCCATTTCATTTAAATTTTAATAGATGTGATATGTAAGAACACTTGTAAGAACCTGCTAATAAAATTTCAAATTAGTTCAGTTTCTGAGAACAATTTTCTTACCTAAAATAGCATTATAGATAAAATTCACTGATCACAGTAACGCTTACAATGCTCACTAGTACAGAAATTTGCGAGAAATTTGCGAGAAATGGACACTTTCTCGCTTTTTGCGAGAAGTAAGCGAGAATACATAACTTTCTCGCAATAACTTAGCGAGAATTTAATTTTCTCGCAATCAGCTGGCGAGAACTGTGGTTTCTTGCTCAGCATCTGCGAGAAACTGAATTCTCGCAATCAGTCAGCGAGAAATTTGTTTTGTGGCTATGCATCTGCGAGAAATTGTATTCTTCTGTGTAAGCATTTCACAAAAATTTCACAATTTATCGCAGATGCAGAGCGAGAAAACATAGTTCTCACTGATTGATTGCGAGAATTCAATTTCTCGCAGATGCATGCGAGAAAGCACAGTTCTCGCAGCATGATCGCGAGAAAGTATGTATTCTCGCTTACTTCTCGCAATACAGCGAGAAAGTGTCCATTTCTCGCAAATTTCTGTACTAGTGGCTCCGTCTTATATGACTGCAATGATGACAAACAATACAGTGCAATCAACTAGAATTTTATTTAAAATAAATCAGTCCATGGCACCTTAAATAAAATATGAACGTAAGTAGATTTGTCTTGATTTGAAAACTAAAAACAAGACAGTGTCGTGCACATTTCATATTCTTTTTTCACAAAATAGAAAGGAGTCAGGCTAAGGAACATGTGCAATAAACCTGAAAGTCGTTTGGCCAGCATTTTACAAGAAATACGTTTTAATTCAAAGATGAAAACAATGCCCTACAATTGTAAACATGGAATTGCATATGAATTTTCACAAATCAACTCACTCTTTGAAAGCTATCAATAATCTTTAAAAATTCTTTACACAAGCATGTTTGGAGAATGTTATGTTTTGACAAAAAAATTACAAATTTGGCCAAAATATTCACCAACCCAGACTTTGTCATCTTTTGGAAATTTTATAATCAAGTAATCCTGAAAAAAAAATCCAAGTTTGAGACCCATCTGAAACATGATTCCCGAAGAGAAGATTTTTGACAAATATGGAAAGATAATACTAAAAAAGATACAAATATGTAAATTTTATGTTCATGTGAACAAATATTATAAACATTGTACCTACCAACAAATGTACCGAATATCAAAGTATATTGACTCTCTTATTAATGGAAAATTTTGAAATTAAGGAAAAATCATGACATGATATTTTCTTAATTCTGCTGGCTATATCTACAAGACCCCTCTCATTCTAGATAATCATTCAAACATTCCACTAACCAAAGCTGGTCACATGTGGTGTAGAAATTTGGAGTTAGAGCCAGAATAGAAAATTACAAACATTGAATAAAAAAAATACATTATTTCTACTTTAGATAGCTCCACACAAAGTAAAATGAATTGTTTATTTCGGCGGTTTTTACAAATTTTCACCCTCACTTTTTACATATACTCTGTAACTTTTATGTTTAATTTCAGGCAAACTCCATCTCTGACTCAGGATCTGTTCTCTGCACCGATCAGCACCGAAGTCGCGGAAGTAACAGTACATGATAAGAACATCGGTGAAGTTGTATAAAGTAGTAGTATGCGCCTCGAAAATGAAAGACTTGAACCTTTGTTCAAACACTTCCCAAGGTAACTTTCAAACATTCTCTTTCAAAATCAAAAATAAAAAGGTCTCTGTGCAAGTTTTGATTCCACAAAGTCTTCCAAGTACCCAAAGGATTGAAAATAATGACTCGATTCAAACTCGTAAAGAGTCACCAGAAAAAAAGGCTGCTAATACATTACCCTAATGATGCTAGAGATTCGGCAACAATGCGACAAAACCTGATACGTAGACAAGTTGGAGTTGTTTTCATGTTGTTAAATCTTATGCAAGGGCTGTAATTTGTTGAACAAATAAATAAGCGCAAGTGAACAATATTTATCTCCGGTATATATTTGAAGATGACAATGTTACCGGGCAATGTTAGGAAATGCAGACTGTGCTATTACTCTGTGGAGATGGCGCGTCCGGTGAAAGGCGCCCGCTCTTTCGTTTATTTTCTTACGTATCCCGATGCTGCTCATCTTAAGTGAATTTGAGTTATGAATGAAACAAGACAATGCTCTATAAATGCAGCCATAACACTTGCGTCGGTGACTGATGAAAATAAGTCAAGGTGCTCGCATAGTTGAATAAAATTCCATGCTCTTGATGGTCGTGAAGGACGCCCTCATACGAGAGAGCATTAAAGAGACTTAGCACATTTTGAAAGTAGATCTACAAATCCTACATTAGTATTGACCAGTGACTGACCCATTTTTAAACCTATATATATATATATATATATATATATATATATATATATATATATATATATACGTAGCGATCACAACCTAAAGATTGAATAAGACTGAAGAAGAAAATCAAATATGCTAAACAATGGATGACTTTGATGTTGAAGATAAAGATGTAATTTATGTTTGACAACAGTAAAACGCAAGTGATTATGAATAGAATAAAAATTACAAATTAACTGACAGACAAGCTATTTTGTAAGCTATCAACCGCAGTCTCAGTTTTGGATCTTCCTAACGAACATTATTGTACATAAAGTGTTGGTTTCAAATTTGTATCAGTTGTTATGATATCAATCTGGAGTTGGATAAGGGCTGTGCGTATTTCAAAATTCAAGCTAAATTCTAACTTCCACATGCATAAGATTCCCCGTGCTGGTGATAAACGACGCTTACGCCACAGCCTACACCAATTAAGTATTAATTTTATAACATGACTGGCGCAAACGTGCGGGTGTAAACAATAGGTTAAAATAAGAATAGAAGGGACTGAGAATCTTCGTTTAAGAAAGCATCGACGGAGGAGGATCGACGTTGGAGGAGAACCCTTGACGACCTGAAGACCACGCAGAACGAGAGGACTGCTCGACGCTCCTCTCCTCTACGATTTAGACATCTTGCTTCCCGCTACCCCCGCACTATTTTGTTAACTAGGCCATTTTAGGCAGTAGTTTACGTAAGTGCTCGAGTTAGCTTATTTTATTAAATTTTACACATTTCAATTTGCACCGTAAATTCCCAGTGTTCGTGTCGATCTATTCGGATGTCAGCACGATTCTGTGTAGGTACCTCTCAGCTTAGTCTTAGCCAAGCGAGTTAGCCCTAGCAAGTGAGTGAAATTTCCCCATTATATTCCCCCGCTCAAAAAACCTTCCCGCCTGACACAATTGTTAGGTTATAAAAAAGTTGAAGTGTTTTTCTAAGTTTAAGTGGGCGGAGGGACTGCGATTGAATATATACCTAACCCTTGCTTCGAATTCCTTTTTATTTTCCACTCCTTTTCCATTTGTGCATTACCATGGCGTATCCTTAGATGATAATTTATGTTAGAGTAATAAAGCTATCAGTATGAAAAGGGCAATCGCTTTTTCAGTGTAGGTCACATGCAATTCCAATTATTTGATAAATGATTGCAGTGGTAATAACCAGTAGATCCGAGTGTACACATAGCTCTTTCCGCTCATAGAGTCTGTAAACCTGTATGTTTGATGACTCTGGCATCGTTTGTTTAAGGAAAAATGGTTGTCATGATCTCGTAGCATTTTTGGCGAAGTGACCCCTCCACTTGCAACGGTAAGGTAAAAATGTCCCCGAGTCACACTTTCCATTTATGCTCGCCACAAACATCCCCTAGTTGGTTAAAATGACCGGTATGATCAAACGCGCCGACGGCCGGTGGCACAGAACCAAGAAGTCACGGTTACTCATGGGTAAATATCGTAAAGCTGCTAAAGAGAGAGCCATTTTATTTCGGGAGGTAAAGATTTCTGTGAAGGCAATTCGAAGGTGGGTAAAGAAGGAAAAACAATCGATCCTGTAGTGGCTTGAGAAAATATTACCTTTGTCCTGGAATCAGCAAAGTGGGAAAATGCACGATTCTCTCATAATCTTTGGAGGCGCGCCACCTATGGTGGCGCTAATATTTTCAATATCTCTTAGCAAATTTTATGTTTTTGACATCTTTTATGATACAAACAGTCTTATTTGAATTCATTGCAGATAATATTTTCGCTGCAATGACAGATCCTGGAAACATATTTCTAGGCTTCTTTTGCAATCAGCATGGACACACAATCAGTATTTGAATAAGGTGTTTACATGTGTTTAGAAAAACAAACAAGTAAGTATTTCCTACTTTGAAAATACGACAAATTTCATGGAAATACTAACATAAGTTCTGTATTTGACTACGGGACATGACGTCATTCTTGAGAACTCTTAGAAAGGGATTGACGGTACTGATTTGATGAGAAACAGCTATACCAGTGCTGTATTATCATTTAACTATTATAATCACCACAAATCTACTGGGATCTCTATGGCAGTGGTGTTTTTTATAATAGTTTGTACATTCCATATCTCTCGTTCGGTTTGATGGCTTGAAGACAAGGAACTCAGAGGAATCAGGAGTACAGTAGTGTCCAGGTCAGTCAGCTCAGAATTAATTTTGTACCAGTTTTATCTTGTAGAATAAATTTAAATGGCAGAAGCATGAACTATGAACTGTTGTTTATTGCTACTTACACAGAACACTACAAGTTATTTATGGGTACAAATGTAAACCAATGACATGCATGTTGGAGTATGAACTGCATGGTAACAACATGATTACCGAAAAACGCATTGCTTCTGCATACGGAAAAGATGACGACTTGATGCAGGACTGGCATAGGAAAACATTGCTTTTGCATTACGGGGGGGGGGGAATTGCTTCTATACACATTTCTCCACCCTCCGAAATCCAACGTTTTCCCTTAAA
>LD358372.1:0-16338 GCA_001465055.1 Ptychodera flava | reverse complement strand
CATGAAAGATAGTTGCTAATTTGCATATTTAATGAACTTTCCTAATCAGGGATAAATATCTGATTTGACTTGATCAAACTTGGTATGTATATTGAAGATACTATGATTTAACATTATTGAAAGTCGTTAAGCATTTTAACTTCACCCAATTCCCAATTTACATATTTAATGAACTTTGCTAATTAGGGATATATATTTGAATTGAATGGACCACTGTTGATGAAACTTACTACATGTATTGAAGCTACTATGATACAACATTATTGAAAGTCATTAAGCATTTTTACTTCAGCCAATTCCCAATTTGCATATTTAATAAACTTTCCAAATTAGGGATATATATCTGAATTAACTTGATTTTAGTTTTTGAAACTTGCTATATTCATCAAAGATTCTGTGATATAATATTATTGAAAATAAAAAAAAACCATTTTTACTTCAGCCAATTCCTAATTTGCATATTAAGTGAATTTTTATTATTAGGGATATATATCTGAAATGACTAGATCAAAATTGATGACACAAGCTATGTACATTAAAGACACTATAATACAATATTATTGAAAGTCATTAAGCGTTTTCTCTTCAGCCAATTCCTAATTTGCATATTTAATGAACTTTCCTAATTAGGGATATATATCTGAATTGACTTGACCAAAGTTGACAAAACTTGCTACATATATCGAAGACACTATGGTACAACAATATTAAAAATCGTTAAGCATTTTTACTTCAGCCAATTCCTAATTTACATATTTAATGAACTTTGCTAATTAGGGATATATATCTGAATTGACTGGACCAAAGTTGATGAAACTTGCTATACACATTAAAGATACTATGATACAGCATTATTGAAAGTCATTAAGCAATATTTCTTCAGCCAATTCCTAATTTGTATTTTCGATGATCTTTCCTCTGAGATTCACTTGATCAAAGTTGGCAAAACATGCTATGTACATTGATGATTATACCAGGTTAAAACAATATCGAAAGTCATTTCACATTTTCATGTCAGCTAATTTATAATATGCATATCTAATGAGCTTTCACTGTTCGGCATATATGGCTTGAAGGACTTGGCCAAAGGTAATTACACTTGCTATATAAAGTGGTGATACAATGACAGCAGTCAAAGAACTTTAATATTTTCATTTCAGTAATTACATATTTGTATACTTCATGGCCTTTTAGAATTAATCGATGGTGAATATTGTTCATTATGTTGATCATAATACTTTCAATGTAGTTGCAAACATGTGGCAAAGGTTCAAATTTACACATAACTGCAATATATAATGAAACACGTGAGCACTTTCAGTTCATATCTGGTTGTGTCTTACCGATGCGATACACCAGCAACTTGAAACTTAAACATGGCAATAACAATGTGGTGGATGAACTAACTAAGTAATTTGTACGGTCTAGCTTAATCGGGTCACGGACACAGGCAGGTATCTCACTTCTGCCGTAGTTGAAAGAATTGAACATGACTTAAATGAACAAGTTAAAGAATAGCCGATAATGCAAGACTAGAAACTGACACAGTAATTTTGCTTTGATTTGTCGGCAAATTCATAATTTTGTTGAGTGTTCTGTCATTCCTAGGTCCACACAAGCGGTACAATCCAACATCTTACGCCATCGTTTTTATGCAAACCTTTTGCCAAGAACTTCACTGATCGACCAGTTGCTAGAAAAAAAAAAAAACCTAAAATAAAACAAAGCAAAAAACCCCCCAGAACTACCATCAAATTTTGAGTATTGACTTCTGAGAGAAGACAATCGACGGCGGCAGATAAAAAGACAACAATCACGGTTGGCCGGGATATATTGGCCCATCTAACATCTCAAAATTTTATATTGTAAACTTATTAGAAACAATTTTATGGAGCCATTTCTAAGTTCTTACAGGAAGTTTAGAAATACTCTGACAGGTATTCTACGCAAAGAAAATAAACGTTACTATTCAGATAAGCTCATGAATTGTCGCAATGATATGAGAGAAACTTGGGGCATAATTAATTAGTTGCTCGGAAAACATAATGCTACTGGTATCAAAATACCAGACCAACTACACATTGTGTCTTGAAATGAAACTGTGATCCACACTGAATTACAGGACATGGCAGATGATTTCAATGATTTCTTTGTACATGTTGGTGAAAAGCTTGCAAGTGAGTTGAATGTAACTCACTCAGATGTTAATTTTATGTCATACTTGAGAACTCCACTTGCAAATTCTTTCTTTTTACAGCCCGTAACTGAGCGGAAAATATATTCAATGATTCATTTGTTAGATAACAGGAAGGCCTGTGGCCATGATAATATTAGTGTGAAACTTTTACAGGGCTCTGTCGATGAAATATCTGAACTTCTTTGTCATATTTTGAATTTATCATTATCAAATGGTGTTTTCCTGACGATTTGAAAATAGCTCGTGTTGTTTCCATCTATAAGAAGGGAGACGCAGAGCATATATGAAACTATAGGCCAATTTCTATTTTGCCTTCGATTAGCAAACTATTTGAAAGAATTGTAAACAACCAAATCTTAAAGTTTTTTGAGAATCATAATATATTTTATCATCATCAATATGGATTTCGAAAACACCTTAGTACCAAAATTTCTCTGATTAGCCTTGTTCAATACCTCTTACATGAAATGGACAAAGGAAACTCGACTTTAGATCTATTTATCGACTTTTCAAAAGCGTTCGACACTATCAACCATGACGTACTTATAAAAAACTGAATTATTATGGTGTAAGAGGTGTGCCTCTCCGATGGTTTAAAAGCTATTTATCTTCTCGTTATCGATTTGTGGATATGAAGGGTGTCTTCTCTTCTAGAAGGCTAATTTCTTGTGGTGTTCCACAGGGCTCAATCTTAGGACCTACGTTATTCCTTATTTATATTAACGATTTTTGTATGTCTTCTGATTTCTTTGACTTTCGGTTATATGCCGATGGTTCGAATTTGTTTCATACTTTTGAAAGGAAAGGTTGTATTGATTTAAATAGTGTCAGTATCAAAGTAGAACAGGTTTCCAAGTGGTGCACCGCAAATAGACTAACAATGAATTTACCAAAACAAATTATTTAATTATAACGGGTAGTAGGAATAGGATTGACACTTCTGGAACACTCACCGTAAATGATACACCAATTTCTGAGGTCACCTGTTCTTTCTTTGTCGGAGTTACTATTGATAAATGTTTGTCATGGAAACAGCAAATATCTATTGTCAAGTCTAAAATTAGCAAGTTAACAGGAGTATTTTTGCGTTTGCGCTCTGTTGTACCACAATCTATTCTTGTCACGTTATATAATTCTATAGTTCTTCCACATGTTATTTATGGTCTGGAAATTTGGGGGAGTATATATCCAACGTACTTAAATGAGATTCTAAAAATACAAAAACGTATGGTACGAATCATAACTTTCAGCAATTGGAATTCATTATCAAAACCACTATTCAAGAAACTTGATATTTTAAATATATACCAACAACATAGTTTACAATTGGCGGTTTTTGTCCATGACGTTTTACATGAGAGGTTGCCCACAGAATTCTCCGACTTTTTTACGCCAATTAATCATTCTCACTTCACCAGACAAAATGTTAGAAATGATCTTATAATTCCAAAAATCAAACATACATCGGGTCATTTCAGTTTAAAATTTGCAGGAGCGAAACTATGGAACAGTATACCATTAAATATTAGAGATATTAATTGCAGGTCACACTTTATGCGGGAGTACAAATATTTTCTGAAAACAGTAAGTTAATCAAACTGATAGTGTTTCTTTATTTTAGTTATGACCACATGTGCTTGTATGACTTGAGGTGATTGACAGAGTTATACAGTATGCCCTGTGATATGTTCAATTTAATAAAATGTAGTTACAGGGGTTGGACAAGATTAGTTGCCATGCAGACAGTTATTTTTAACCCCTTTTCCCCATTGATTATATACTCATACTGTATTGGATGTTGTAATCACCTACATTATATTTATGGGAATAAAGAATTCAATTCAATTCAATTCAATTCAAAATGATACAGCTTTGACGAAGCAATACTCCAGAAGAACGACTTTGCTCTGTACAAGGACAAAGTTCAAAGTTCAAGCTGAGCGGGACCAGGATAACAAGTTCAGCCTTAATTGGCCTCCGCATAATGTAAACAGGACAACAACCTTAATTGTCCTCTTTAGAACGGGACCAGGAGAACAACCTTAATAAATTACCCGTGTGAGCCATGTCGACTCATTCTCGGGCAAAGTTCAAGATGGCGGCGTGACCGGTACATTGTTTGGATTAAGGGTTTTTAAATAAAAAAAGTCCAACATTTATCGCTGTGCGATAAAGAGGGTGTGACACCCCTCCAAATAATGTCTCAGACTGTTCTCTTGTTTCAACGTAAAATAGGTGTCTGTGCTACAACCGTCATCCTGCATGTGGAAATTACAAATTATCAGTGGTATGGTCCGTGGACCGGTAACTGTCAGTGGGTCACTGCTGATGGCGATATGTCTGTCTGTTATCACTGGAATAGAGGTGAGTCAACCGGGTGGAATGCACCCCGAGAACAGAAATTCGAACTCTCAAAGTTCTTCAATTTTTTCTGATCTACAGCGTGTGGGTGCTCATTTTAAAGCCCTTATAGTAAGTACTCTTTAACTTCCATCGTCTTGCATTTGTGAACATCGGAAATTCAGTTGTTTTTCCGATAGAACATTGGAATGGCGGCCATTTTGAATTTCAAACATTTGGTAATTTAAAATTAAAGATAAATTATTCATGGTAAAAAATTTGCACCGACGGTGGACCCTGTTTTTTATTCTCGATTTTGAAACAGAACACCTACAGGAATGTTTCAGCAAATGTTTAAGTCTTTCACTTTCTAAGCGCACGCTGCCTTAACTATTGCAACGAAAGTAAACCACTTGACAAGTTCCTGAGCAACAACAGACTACACTTCTTGATTGACATGTGTTATGTGTTAAGTTAATATACAGAAACACTGGAACTATGATATTTGATGAACTACCCCATCTAGTACTAGTAGCTTGCGAGATGCCGCTGGAGTCCGTCCTGAGTCATGACAACAATGCCCCTTATAATATCAATTTTGCAAGGTTGCCCATGTTCCCCATCTTTTGCAGAATTCTGGCAGGCATAGCCGTAGCGATACGTGTTTTGTTGAAATTACCGTTGTAATTTTATCACTCCCCTTAACAAGTGTCTCATTTTCTGGAAACTTTGAAGTCTAAGCAGCTCGTTACGACCGACGGCTGTGGCGAAACGAAAGGATGCTTCCAGGATCCCGCAGGCTGCGAGAACACAGCCTGTGACGTCTTGATCACGTGGAAAGCCAACGGAAGCGCCACCGACTTCGGCATTCTGGGACATGTTATTCACGATGAAGACTACGTCTCCTTTGGATTTTCGTATGATCAAAGAATGGTTTGTATTCCATCGAAATACCTATTTTTTCCATCCGAAATCCTTAAAGGGAGAATGCCTTAACTTTGATAATATCTTCATGACTTTAGTTCCGAAAAACAAGTACGTTTTCCAGACTGACCCTCCAACGTAATGTATATTAAGATAGAATGTGCCTCGTGGACAGATATTCGGACTCTCAAACTTTTACAATATTCTTTTGGCCCACAACTTATGGGGGCTCATTTTGTTTCCCGGCTTAGTTTTGAGAGAATCGGGAATTTCATTTTCCCCAATAAAAATAAGACAAGGATGGCGGCCATTTTGAATCTCAAATATCGGTAAATATTTGGTAATTTGTTTCTCCAGTACAAATATTTCCATGGTGACCTTCGATTTTTATTCTTGATTTCAAAGTCGGAAATGAAACAGAATGGTCGATAGTTTGCTTGATGAAAGTTTAAGCACCAAAGTCTTTCATTTTCGACTTTGAAATACAAATTTATCTAAGTTGCCAAAACAATAGTGTTCAATATGCAGTGCTATTTGATGTACAAGTTTCAGTCCTGACCACATTCAGCCACTAGAAATGACATAATGAGACGTCACATGTATAGCTTTGAATTTTTAGGGCAGGAAAATGCATCATATTTTGAAACCAATGGATCGTCGATCATTTCAGCAAAGTTATTTCGGCAATCTGCCCTTTGTCCCAAAATTGACATGCATGAGTGGAAAACATATTCCAGAAAGCATGGCCCCTTCTTGAACAATGCCATAGTCTTGAAGCACGAAACAAAAACGGGGCAATCCTGTTAGCTTCCATTGGTATTTTCGACTCAACGGTGATGTTCTTTTGTCACAGTTGTGTCGAGCTCTCGAAGTGTGAAAATGTTGACCGAGAATAGTAATGTAAAAGGCCAGGCGGACAGCCGGAGTCAAACCATCTTCGCTCGCCAAAGTCTATTGTCCGGGCAGCTGGACGCTGTACGAGCGGACGATCGTAGTTAGTGGGAAGTAACGGACCCGCGCCAGCGGACGATGGAGTGAAACATGTCAATGCTTTGTAACACTGTCCGGGCCGGCTTGATGGCACAAGACCACTATAAATTTCCCATAGGCCACCACAGTAGTGTTGAGCTCAATTTTCCTATTTTAAAACATTCAGCGGCACGAATCCTCTTAGCAGGTGTTAGGACAATGTCAGTTTGACTACTGATGAATATTTCGTGCGGGCAAGGCCACGAAATTTTGAGATAGTTATGAAAATAGCGCCCTCTGTGGTGTTTTTGACAAAATTCAGGCTTATTGTTATGATTTCTATGGGCCCTAAAACTACTCATATTACCATCGAATGCTTCAGCCATTATTCACAACAGTCTGCATTTTGATTCAGGCAGAAAAATATCTTTACAAAAATACTTGACATTAAAGTTCAAACTAAACAAGCATCCATGCAGGTATCAAAACTTCAAGGTCTGCACTATTTTACTTCCGAACTATCTTCGTGAATTAGTGGTCTTGTGCCTGATGGTTAAATACCAAACTTTCTCTGAAGTCGAATTCTAATTAATGTCATGCAACAGAATATAAATCGAAAAATGTGACGGACGAAGATTAGCACTCTTCGCAATTCGAACGTGCGAAAACGAGAAATATCACGAAAATGAAATGCGAAGTCGAATTGCTTTAGCTGACGTGTAATGTCGCAGCGATGTCTGTCTGGCTGTCAGTCTCTTTATTGGAGCCATATCTCAAAACGGCTTCTTAGATCAGAATCAGATCTGGTTCCGCAAGAACTGATTACTTTTATGTCCATTTGCATATTAATGATTTTAGAAAAAAAATGGATATACATTGAAAACGGCTTCAAAAAATTGATGAGATTTGCTACAAATGTTGATCACGCAAGGATATATCAGTCGTGAATGATACCAAACAGTGACATGAAAGTTTATTACTAATTTGCATATTTGATGAATTTTCATAATTAGGGATATACATCTGGATTGACGCGATCAAAACTGACGAACCTTGCCATTTACATTGACCATCTATGACATAACTTTAACGGAAGTCATTTAGCATTTTGAGATCAGCTAATTTGAATATTTATTGAACTTTCTATATAAGCAACATAATTAAGAAAAGTTTATGAACTTTGCTAGTTAAGGCCATATAAATAGATTGACTTGATTAAAGTTGATGAAACTTGCTTTGCGCATTGAAAATACTATGTTATGACGTTATTGGAAGTCATTTAGCACTTTTGCTTCAGCTAATTACAAATTTGCATGTTTAACAAACTTTCCTAATTAGGAATAAACATCTGGATTAACTTGATCAAAGTTGACAAAAATTACCATGTACATGGAAGATACTATGATATAACATTACTGAAAGTCATTTAGCATTTTTACTTCAGCTAAATGCTAATTTGCATATTTTTTTGAACTTTCATTATAAGCGACATAAGACTGGTAGGACTTAAGAAAAGTTTACGAAACTTAAATCGAAATTTTATCGAAATTTTGATAATACCACAATATTGTACTAGTGAAAGTTGATGAAAGTGGCATGTATGTTGATGATAAAGAGATGTAAAAGTTGTGAAAGGCATTTTGCATTTTTGCGTCAGGTAATTTATAATTTGCATATTTAATGAGCTTCCACAGTTTGGCATGTATTAAGCTTGAAGGACTTGACCAAAGACAATTACATTTGCTATATAAGTCGAAGAAATTAGTATTTTCATTTCAGCTAATTACATATTTGTATACTTAATGATCTTCAAACTCTATGGTGAATATTGTTTGTGATGTTAATCATAAATGAAGTTCCAAATATTGTAGCAAAAGTTTTAATTTGCCGACAACTGCAATATACATATGAACATTTTCAATTAATATCTGGTCTTATGCTGTTTATACACACACGACATGAAAATCCTCACATAAAACATTGAGTAAGTCTATGTATGTGTGTACTATGTCCAGCAGTTTTTTTTCAAAATACTGCAAAGAGATCACCTAATTTACCGAAAACGCTGACCGTCCACACATACTCAAGTAAGTTAATGCATGGGTGTTTGTACCCATCAAGCCCAAAAGTAGGAAAATGATCAATTATCTTTAAAAACCACCAGATTTGATTGATATTTGGCCTAATTATTGGAATTATTAGATTCTTTAAAAAAAAGTCTGCCTAAATCTTGACGAGTTGAGTCACGTGACCAAATCTGATATTTTCCCGCCAAAATTTACGTCTTTATTAATTTTAATATTCCAACCGTAAACCGTTACATTTTCTTGATTTTCTTTGCACTTTTGGAAACGACATTTATCATATTCTTTCAAAAATACATGGCACTCTTGAAACTCTATCTATACTTCTTTCTGATATTCAAAATATTCATGTAAAACGTCAAAAATATTGTATTTGTTGTTTTTTGTGAAGAAATAATATTCAAAATTCGATAATTTTGCATCTGCCACTAGTTCTAACACAAGTTCCAATCCCATTTTACATTAATTGGTCATAATATTTTAAATATTTTAATGTTTAACGGTTGGAATATTCAGTTATTTGCAATATACAATTTTGGCGGGAAAATAACAGATTATGGTCACGTGACCTGACTTGGGTAATATATTATGATAAATTTCAGCTTAATCAAATGCGAAACATACTTTTGACGATTTTCACAATTTTCTGACCAGGTCTGATTAAAAAGTATGTTCAAACTGATTTTACATGTATGCAAGCCTATGCCCATGCATTAACATACCTGAGTACAAGTATTTCTGGTGTAATATGACAGAATCCCGTGACCAGAGAGTTCAGACGCGAGGGCTCGCGATGTATTCTGCGAGCGTCCTCGCACGAAGGTCAAGCGAAGAGAAAACTAGTGAAAACCAAGTTTCAACTGCTGACTGTTTAATCTATTATTAAGAGAAAGATCGTTACAGTTCTATGCGCACGTTCGGAAAACCGAAGTATTTGTACATCTGTTTTTTCCTCTTGTGTCTCTATCAGGGAGATGATGACGTATGGGCATGTCTTCGGTTAGCTAACTCAAGCGTCGTACTTGATCATTCGCATAATGCTGGGCATAGCAACAGGCAGCTAGATACAGTAAGTGTTCGAGTCTGCTATTTGTGGTGGTGGTTGTGGTTGTGGTGATGATGATGATGATGATGATGATGACGATGATGATGACGATGATTTAAATTTTGATGATGATGATGATGATGATGATGATGATGATGATGATTGTGATGATGATGATGATGATGACGACGACGACGACTAAGGCGGTTGTGACACTGCTTTAGTAAGACTATAATCAGGAAAATGACGACGGCAGCTTTAGATGTTGACGGTGTCGGGATAGATAACCAATCAGTCAGTTATCTCACGGGTCATCAGCAATATTTTTATATTTTTGATAATGTCAAATTTATACCAGTACTATTAAAGGGCTATTTCATTTCCAAAACTCTCTCTCCTTCGAGAATGGCACCAGTAACTTCGAGTCATCTACCACTGATGATGTAATTGAATGTATATTCACCCGTCTCAACAAGATAGAAGGCCGTGAGGATGATTTCTTCAATCTTTACACCAGTGTATATCATGGTGGCAAGGGGCCCACGACGCAACACAAATCCCCGTGAGTATGACATAATCTTGCATCATCCAACGTCACGCCACATTGTCTTTATAAATTTCTGAATCTGTTGCATTATCTCTCCCTTTGATACTCAGTACCAAGATACCACTGGAACATTCCGTCACTATATCCTACATAGGAATAAAAAAACCCAATCAACCAATTAGCCTTTGTCTATCTGTCTGTCTCTTTCTCTTACAAACGGTGTTGCAGACTTCGACAAGCTTGGGCACACACAAACACACGCCCGCACCACAGCCGCTCCTTACCTGGGTCGTCTGCTAAATAGATCGATTTTCGGCTCGATCTATCGATCCCGCAGTCGATATGCCCACCACTGCAACCTAAATACTCACTTAATGCTGACAGTGGCTGGCATATCGACTACGGGATCGATATATCGAGCCGAAAATCGATCTCTTTTAATAGCAGACGACCCAGCTAAGGAGCGCCTGTGCCCCCACACACTCTCTGTCTGTCTCGGTCTGTCTGTCCCTATCTCCGTCTCTGTCTCTCTTTCTCTCTCTCCCCCCTGCCGTAATTCAGCATTCCTCGGGAAATGTTTTACTAACAATTTCAAATCTATACTTCAAGACGGTCAAAATTTTCTTTCTGACGTTGGTTTCCTTCGTCAGCACCTCTCGATTTACTGTTTCGTCATCATTCTATGCACGTCATGAATTCATAATTGTATCGATTTTATTTCTTTTGTAGTAACATTCCCCTCAAATGACTCTCAAAATACATTCCTATCTTACAGCCAAACTCTCAAAACATATCAGGTCACCGATAATCTCCGATAATCCTGTTAATTTCACCGATGTTGGTACTTCCGGTGGTGGATCTGGCGCCAGGTTGGCTCGTAAAACCCACGGTAAGATTTCAAATTCTAAAACTTTCTGATGCCTTTACATCGATTACCACTGAGAAACTCAAGATTGTGTAGAGATCAGCAGGTTGACGTAAGATGGAGTAGGAAGCTATCTAACTAGTTAGATCAACAGATAGATATACAGACAGACAGACAGACAGACAGACAGACAGACGGATAGGTAGGTAGATAGATACTAATTAGACAGACAGACAAAGACAGACAGAGAAACAGATAGATAGATAGATAGATAGATAGATAGATAGATAGATAGATAGATAGATAGATAGGCTGCCTGGTAGGAAGATTAGGTGTGAGTGTTAGTAGGGTAATGTGTATGGTGAAGTACGTTGCGTGGTTTCATATGTGGATGTGGTCTTTAATGGATTGGCGCAGAGGCAAATGGTTCAGTACATCAGCTGATAAACCTTATTCAAATGTGATCCAGGAATTTGCCTCATATCTTTATTCGAATTACTTTCCATTGACGTCATTCATCTTTTCCTTTAGATAAGATTGCATATGGAAAAGAATTTACAGCTGTCTTTGTATATTGAAAGGCTGATAAACATATTACAACCGATTCGTGAATATGATTTGAATTGGATGTATCCAAAGTTACAGTTCGGCTGTTCTTTGTCATTACACAGGAACGCTGATGATTTTTGGATGGGTGGGCTGTGCAAGTGTCGCAATGACATTGGCGCGCTATTTCAAAACTGTGTGGCCAAATTCGACACTTCTTGGTCAAAAAGTCTGGTTCACGGTAGGCGATCTCTCGATATTTTATTTCATTATATTTTTTCGTAATGGGGACAGGCGGCGGGCGGACATGGTGACCCACTACATGATCCGAGTTCAATGAAATGTAACCGTGCATATTTGAGTTGAACACACTGCACAATGCCATCAGTTCTGGGTTTTGTAGACTCCAAATAAAGAGAGGATATTCTACTTCCGATCCATTGTTGTCTTGCAAAACTTCTTCAGACTCAAAATGCTTTTTCTGAACATACACCACCAACTTATGACGCTGGCTTTGAGACAACTTTTATCAGTACTTGTACAGCATCGACCGATCCTGTCTTACGCCGCGATTTCATGCTCTTATTAATACTGTGAATGACTAAATCGTTTATTTTGGCAATGTTTATATGCATATTCTGCAGTTCCATCGTGGACTCATGATTGTCAACCTACTGTGCTTCTGTGCTGCTTTCGTCATCATATTTGTGTATGTCGGTGGATGGGTTTTCTACGAATCCACCAGTGACGTAAGTAGAAAGAATAATATGAGAGAGAGAGAGAGAGAGAGAGAGAGAGAGAGAGAGAGAGAGAGAGATTTATCGGGATAAGGTGGTGGATAATATTGTACTTTATTGCCGTGTTTAAACGTGGAAGTTCTTTAAGGTGTACATGAAAGTTTTACCGTTAAATTGTCCTACCAAGCGCCTAGTTTGCATATTTCACCATTTAAGGTCTAATTTAAATTTTTAGTTTTAATTTTTCCAGTTTACTTTTTTAGTTCCCACTGTTTTTATCTGCTCTTCTTAACGATCAGTTACGGTTCGTACATGCCACTATCGGCTGTATCGCCGTCGGACTGGGCATAATCAACCCCTTGATAGCGCTCTGCAGACCGGAACCGACATCTTCGAAGTAAGTTCCAATGAAAACTTTAAAAAGGCCAGAAAAGAGGGCAGGCTGTATAATTCAGGAGTTTACAGGTGGACCGGGAAAAGCATATGACAAAAAGAGCAGCTAAAGAGAGGGGGCGCGGGTATTTAAATGTAGAAAACAAGTGACGATTATGATTTTAAAATATTTTTGGTACATCCTCAGATCGAGTTCGACAATAGTTGGAGTGACTTGCCGGCAAAATTCACAGGAAAACACGCGAACATATCTCAAATTGTCGACTTTGGTAGAAATTTTGGAATATACGTAAAATCAATATTCTCTGTCTGGTTATTTTGGTCATTTTTGTACGAATGAAATTGAACTTTGCTTATCCATCTAGGCGACCTATCTTCAACTGGACACACTGGGCAGTTGGAATATCGGCACATTCCCTGGCAGGTAAAGTAACGATATATCGTGGAGCTTAGACTCAGTTAAAACACCAAACAATTCAGGGGGCCAACCCCTATTTTACATGCCGGTGCTGTCACGGTTTCTCTTGTGGCGTGTATCTACAGAATACTTCTAAGCAAACAACTCTCGCACCAGGCTGTTGGTGTCTACTTCTAATGTACGGAGGGTAACACGGATCTACTTGTCAATTTCCAATGTATTAATTTATTCATTTGTGCTAAATACATGTAGTTATGAGCAATATATAAGGGTAACTATTTACTTTCAAAGTGTCCGTTGAGTGAGCGCCACGCCCCTATTGCAGAGAGCGAAGGATCAACGCACTTCATCAGTATGCGGTTGACTGGCAATTTAGCAAGTCTATACGCGTCAGGTGTACATTCGTCCTTCAAGACAAACAACACTAAGTGTGTCTTTCTGTCACACAGATACGACAGAATAAGGAAAAGATTAAACGAAAGAAAAGGGAAATCACTTTACTATGATGTGTTTTCAGACCCAGAACACAAGAAGGTTATTGTGTAATCAGACTGATAAATATTTTTAAAATGGCAGCAAAGTGTGAGCGAAGTGACAAAATCTTTTTTGTTGATTAAAAACTCGACAGTTTGCCGTATGATAGTATCAAACATGTGGCAAAGAGATTCAATGCACAACCTGTTTGAACCCTTTGCCTTTTTTGTAAGCGCATTGACGTTTTTCTTTAAAGGAAATAAGATGTTTTTTATTGTTTCTGCCGTCTTACTGTTTCTCGACTTCGTTTGTGCAAATCTTCCTTATGATACTTCCTACTAAAACACCTTTTTATTTCTCTCTCATTATCGTACACCTCCATCTGTCTTTCTCTCTCCATCCGTTGACACTGCAGTGGTCAGCGTCTGCCTTGGAATAGACATTTTCAAGATGCCGTCCTATTCGCTTTGGATATTCATCGGATGGATCGGATTCCACTTTCTTTTTCAGATATTTTTGGAAATTGTGATTTATGTCCACAGAGAACCAGGTGGGTTCACCATTTTGTATTTTCGTGGTCGTTTCCATTCTTGAACACTTTCCATATTCAAAGGTATGTATGTATGTATGTATGTATGTATGTATGTATGTATGTATGTATGTATGTATGTATGTATGTATGTATGTATGTATGTATGTATGTATGTATGTGTGTATGCATGCATGCATGCGTGTATGCATGAATGCATGTAAGTATGTATGGATGTATATATTGGAAGTAATTTGGGATAATGGAATCGTGAAGTAATATCGATTTAATCTGCAAATGTAAGCTCATCTGCTTTTCTTTTTAAGTCACACACTTATTTTTATGAGTAATTTGTAATATCATAACATTCAGCTATATGACACCTAACACTTTTCAGAAATTTGAAAAAATATAAAGATCCAATTATCCCAAATTAGTTCATTCGTGTTTTATGTCTGTCTGTCTGTCTGTCTGTCTGTCTGTCTGTCTGTCTGTCTGTCTGTCTGTCTGTTTGTCTGTCTGTTTGTCTGTCTGTGAAGCATGTAATGTATATCTGCAGAGTATGTAAGTGTATCACGTGCTATTCTCATGTACATCATTTGTATTTGTGTGCATTTCCTTGAAGTTTACATTTCTGTAACGTTAAATTTTAAACCTATTTTGCTTATCGACTTTTTGCAAAACACAAACACAAGATTGCTTAAATCACGTAGCCTTTATCAAATCAAAACAATTACATCTTGTTTGGTCACTGTAATTTACGCCAGTTATTTCATCTCATTGGTCTTGTATTCAGATAATGACACTTCTTACAAAATCTACAGCAAGCTCATTAATCCTTACCGACTGGAAAGTTGAAAAGAGGAATTTGATTACTTTGTTGTGCGTTACAATTATAGCTGATCTATAGTCTTCCTACGGGGACAATGATGACATCGACACAAATTGATATACTCAGTCGTGTACGCTACCGAAGGACATTGAACTCGTCCGATGCAATCGCAGTAAGCTTAGGGAATATATTTCGCAAGATTATTTCTTAACTTACAGAAATGCATCTTCGATTGAGTACAGAATTACCTGGCTTTAATATTTTATCAATACCTACTCGTTTTTTACCTTGTTTAAACAGGAAATGAACAAATCAATGACACAAGCCGAGGTAAGCACCGAACGTCAGGCCTACGTGTTTTGTATGAGGCTGGCTTTCGTTCGGGTTGCCAGCTATATCCAGGGTTTAGCGACACCGGTGAATCTTAACATTGGCAGCACAGTTTTATGGCGTTTGGAAAGTACGAAATTTAGAATTTTGAATTCATTTGTGCCGTGATAACGAGTATTAAAGGCACAAGAGCTGCAATTTTTGGCATTATTTTCATGATTTTTTACTCGCGCTAGGAAGTGAGAAAAAAACGAGAACAACGCAAAGTGAAGCCGCCGGTTTCCTTAACCCTTTCACCCCCAGTTCCCTGTGTACAGGTCCAACTTTACCATAGAAAACAATGGATTTGGGACAAACCATGGTGGTGAAAGGGTTAAAACAGACATGATAGTCTACTATCCAAAGTTTCGGCGTATGCTACCCCTTAACTTCGGAAAGTTCAAGACTACCTAGAGAAACTTCCCTAAAAGCACGTGGTCGTTCATTCATACAATTCCGAATTTTATGTTGTTTCTTTGAACTTTACCACATAATTGTTTAACCTTTTAAAAATAGACGCAAGAAAGTAAGGAAAGCACTTTTAATGTAAGAGAGAGAGAGAGAGAGAGAGAGAGAGAGAGAGAGAGAGAGAGAGAGAGACTTATTAAAGGGACACCAGCTGTAACTTTTGACTAATTTTTCACTACTCTGTTTCAATGTATCAACTACAGAATTTCACTATAATCCGATCATCATGACCAATGCCCAGTGTCCTGCTTGCCAACACAGCCTGTGTATGTGAAATGACCATTGTTATTGTTGATAAATGTATTCTAGTCCGAACCTGAATAAAAAATTTAAACAATAACGATGCAGATTATACTCATATAGGGTATATTTATGAGCTAAATATTAGGAATTTCTCCATGGTTCAGGGATTCAAACCAAAAACTGCAGATGATAAACAGAACAAACAAAATTTAAAATTGACCAAAGTTACAGCTAAGGCGAGAAAAAAAAAATTATCTGTTCAACGGGCCCGACCGACCCATTTTTGGACCACTCCACATTTTTCTTTTTTTTCCCGAAATCTTTACACATGCTAGTTTGCTGATAGTTTCCAGGTAGG
>LD358371.1:0-10370 GCA_001465055.1 Ptychodera flava | reverse complement strand
GGAAAACACTAACAATTAGAGTGACGATAGAGACCATGCCCGATACGGAAAAATCGACATCAACTACTTGCAATGAGCAGTGACCTGAAACTTCAGACTGATATATAAATGTCGACAATATAAAACATTGAAATGCCGGAGAGAGAGAGGGAGAGAGAGGTTTACGCGGTCGCGAACTGATTATACTCTTTCGGATATGACTTCGGTGTAGACGATACACAGACATTGAAAATGTACACCTACTTTCCAGAAATTCGACTAATCTTATAATAAAGAGTGGAACAAATCCAAAAGTGTTGGTGGAAGTAAATCTTCAGATGTTGGTTTTCTAAAGTTAGATAATACTTACAGAAATATGGTCGTCATAGTCTTCTTTTATTAAATATTATCTTCAACACTACGTTTCTTATGATCGGTGATGTCATTTTTTATTATTTTTACAAACTTTCAATGCATCAAACGCTATAAGACTATCTCATCTGCCTGTCAAGGAGTTACAATATATTTCCAAGGGCTGGCACACGATGTCAACTTACGTGTCGTCCGTCGAGCGGCCGGTGGCAGTCTCACAGATTGTTCCGTTTGTAATCGCGGCCACTTTGATTTTGATGTGACACCAACGTGCGTTTGAGGTTTTTTTGTTACGAAATTTGTCGACCTCACAAAATTTCACAGTCCATGCTTTGAAGCAGTCTCAACATGGCAAACATGTCTCGCTTAAATTTCATCCTCGTCGTTCCAAATTAAATTGGACCACTAAATTATTTCGGCAGTTTTAATTTCCTATTAATTCGACGTTTTTCAAATCGTAATGAATTTTTTCTGGTCGAATTGAGAGGGTTTTTGGTAGCAAGCTTATCTCTTCGTCGGACCAGTATACCGCAAGATGTAGTACTGTGTTCGGCAGCCATGGCGAAAGTGAATATTGTATATTGCACAGTTAGTGAGGCTACCCACAATTCCCCTGGATTTGTTCACTCAGACATTTTTTGCTAAAGGCTTTTTCAATTTTATCAGTTTCTTAACAATTTTTAACATACAATTTAAGTTCAGGATTATTTGTTAAAACTATGTTCCAAAATTATTGATTATGTCTAAAGTTCAAGAGTATATTGAATGACAGGTCGATGTTTGGAAGTGCTAAAATTGCACACTAGTCAAGATAAAGTTATCAGCAACTAAGATGGTCTCATCATACCACCTGTCAGACATGCAAATTTCCTTTGTCACGAACATTAAAAAAAAATATAATAATAATAATAAAGGTTTATTGCAAAAAAACATTGTGACCAAAAGGTCAAATTACGTTTATATACAAGACTTTAAAAAAAAAAACTTGTACGAAAAATTTACATTGCTGTCATCAAATCAATACCCTTTCTTTTGCCAAAACAGATGCAACTTATTTCCTTAATTTCCTTGAAAATATTGTGTATGGCTGTCAAAAATCTATGTCGATAAAATCACAAAATTGCTATCTCCTCCGCGGACAATGGGTTGATCTTCTCATTATTCACAGTGAGAAATCAGAAAATTATGATGATCAGAACTATGTTGCCAGAATTTTGAAAGATGGACCGAGTTGTTCTGTGTACAGAAGAAATTTGCTTCAGTTCAGTGAGTGATCTCCGTGTGTACAGATCATGGAGAACTGTGGGTAGCCTCACTTACTGTGTATTGGTTGTTGTTTGTTTTATGTTACAAATACCTGTCGCGTGAGGGCGTTTGAAACGCTTCTGAAGCGGCTCAGTCTGTCCACACAGCGATTTGCGGATAGAGTTAATCCCTACAACGGCTCTGGTCGGGCCGACTAAACCGTCTCAAATCTGAAACGCTTCAGAACCACTTCGGAGTGTCCACACATAACTTTCTGTGTCAGTATTGGCCCAGAACCGTTTCAGAGACGTTTCAATGGCCTGTGTATGAACGGCATAAAAATGAACCGGAGATCAACTTTGATAAGCCCCTATCAATTTCCCTCGTAATCTTCCAATATCCCTTGGAAAACACTGAGGTACTCTGGTTAGTGTTGCCGATAAACAGGCCAATAAACATACAAGGCGCCTGCTGTGTTACCGCCATTCGATCTCCCTTCTATTTCTGGCTCCCTTTCCAGAAGAAACCATTTTGAAGCCCAGAGTGGTTGACAAGAAATGAAATAAAGCATGCGATTTTAAGACCTTTAATTGTAATAACAATTTCAAACTCGATTTTTCACAGAACTTGTTTTGCATTGTTACGTGCGTCGATCCTGTTATCATGAAGTATTTCCCGTATGCAGTCATGTCACACGACATACTTTACCCAAATTGAATAGTAAATTCCATGAGCTTGCAAAGTAAACAACTGTCAGTGTGAGAGCACATGGACGGGCAATGGCAATGTTTCAAGTACAAGTTGAGTTCCACGATAAAATTAGAAACATTCACACGGAACAACTGAGATACAGCCAGTTAGTATATCTTGTGAAAGACAATGTTGTTGTACTGAATGAGGCCTTGATTTGACTCTCAGCGGCCGGTGAACTTCTACTCGTGGAAATGCCCAGTTCTACGGTATTTCATTATGACATCTTTACAGTGCTGAGCGATGTATTTCTGTGGTGATACTGGTTTGGGAAACGCCTGTCAACCATTTTTCTATGATGCTCTTTCTTGCCTAAAAATCCATTGTAAGGCAAATCGACGTTGACAGAGAAAAAAATATGCTCACGATTTTATGAACTGACATACCTTGATTACATCAGGCTCTCTCTATACAGGCCCTAATGCAGTGCACATACTGATTGACAACCATAGTCTAAGACAGCAAAACTCAGCCGAAATTTCAGAGATTAACTGACACAGTGTTTTATATCGCTGCTTTAAATCAAGCTGATTACACAATCTCTGGATACTGAAATGGTATTTTGGTGAAATTTCAGCATCAAAAAATCCCAAAACTTGACATGAGGACGTCATGTGCCGATGAACAGCATAGTGCACATGTGAACTGGCATTTATTGACCCATGGACTGTAGAGTGTAGAGAAACTGTCTATTGTGACTGCACGGAAAAGCAGTCTGCATCTTGTGAAAACAACAACATAGCAGTGAAAATTGTAATAGTCACCAGTAAAACTCTTCACAGATGAAAGGATAATTGCTTCAAACTAATAAACTTCATGTTCAGAGGATGAAAACTAACATCGTGGTCGTTAATGACAATAAACAATGGCGGACGCAACTGTGTAATGAACTATACTATTTAGGTGACGGGGGTGGGCAGGGTCAAAGGATCAAGAAAGTACTGGGAAAACGTGTCATTTTCCTAACGATACTGTCTCGGGATCTCCAGCGTCCCATTGTTTTGTAATATATAACAAGTTTGCCATGAGCTTCGTTGAATACACTGATATCAAACAGCCATAGCTGTAAAC
This sequence comes from Ptychodera flava, assembly GCA_001465055.1. Classification (NCBI taxonomy): domain Eukaryota; kingdom Metazoa; phylum Hemichordata; class Enteropneusta; family Ptychoderidae; genus Ptychodera; species Ptychodera flava. The sequence goes on along the minus strand of LD358371.1, from coordinate 6,953 downwards.
TAGCGCAAAATGGTTTGATCCATGCAGAAGCTTGCATAGGGAGATCGAATGGAGATAGCACAGCAGGCGCAGTGTATGTTTACTGACCAAAGTACCTCGGTGTTTTCAAAGGGGTATTGGGAGATTGCCTGGGAAATTGATAGGGGCTTATCAAAGTTGATCTCCGGTTCATTTTGACGTTCGCTGTAACAACATTCTTTCCCGCCATTCAGCTGACAGATCTGCTAAATTTGTGTCTGTACGATATGGATACAGATCGACACGTGATGCAAATACCGTATCATGAATGGACAGTTCGTTAAATGGCATTGACACAGCGATATGCTGAAAGTAGAAAGATGACTTCAATATTTCCTAGGTTCACGCTACACTGCTTGATGAAGACTGTGCCATCGGCCGTCCGACGTAGTACACAATTGGACCAGATGACGGCATTCTGAAAAGGAGAAAAGCGTAATAGCATAATTATTATCCAATCGTAACCTTTCTGTGAAACGTTGCCATCCATGCAGCAAGGTTTGAGGAAAATCTTCACAAAAATGTAACTTTGTTGACTTTGAATTCCATGTCAATTTGAATGAGACCATCCCCGCCAACTTTCCATCAAATTACAAAGCAATCAGACTTGACAATTAATAGTTAACGAGGAATACCATAAACAATAAACATACCTCGCGAACTTCACTGAAATGAAAAAAATGACGAGCACATGTAAGTTAAAATTACTGCCACATTCAAGGTAAAATAATATGCACGACTACGAGGAACAACGTTTATTTCTTGTTATGATCCGCGCAGTCGTTTTTAAGTATTCTCATACATTTTGTGAAAACTTACAACAGTTTCAACATGTATTTGCATGTCGATATCTTTCATTATCCAGTCCAATATGGACACCAAATTAATTGGGTTTTCTCATCACTGGTCAACAGTTTCCTAGAAGGATAACAACAGTATATCGCACAGACTGACGTACGTATGCCCGTTGCCCTACCCGTTGCCCTACCTATTAATTTAAGCTTTTATTAAGGACGCATGCTCTTCGGGGACAGATGTTCCTACTCTCAATTTGTTTCTCGTCTACTGCATGTGGTGGCTCATTTAAAAGCTCTTACAGTTAGAAAAAAATCATCTTAGTTTTTTTTGTAAAAACATTTTTGCCCAAATAGCAACCAAATGGCAATCATTTTGACTTTCAAATATCAGTAAATGTTTGGTACTTTATTCAGTAACAAACTTTGCACGACGACTACTGATTTTTATTCTTGGTTTGGTGATAGAATGGTTGAAAGTTTAATCGAGGTAATTTTGGGTTTTTCACTTTCTAGGGGGCACGTTACCTTAAGTTGAGAAGTAGCACAGCACAATCACATGCCGGTAATTTTGTTCGAAAATCAATGTATCCAGTGTATCTATTTACTTTCAACATCTATGTGCAGAGACGCGTCGTTTCAGATATCCTTAAAACAATTCAACTCTGTTTTTTTAAGTCAGATAAACTAATTTTTACGGACCTGGAACTGTGTCACTTGTGGTGATATATCTATGCTACGTTCCAGGTAAACGAGAACTAATTTGAAATTTCGTCGACCCCCTCCCCATGAAATTCTTAAACGTTATACCTTTCAAGCTGTGTTTTAAGTAACACTCTACTATCCCAGGTCAACATCGCGTATAATTAAAAAGAAAACTGCAAAAGTTGCTTCATCACAGGGATTGAATATAGTACTCGCGGGAAATATGTTTGTCCAGCCATACTCAAGCTATCAGTCATTAAGACGTTGTGGGTTTTGTCAACAGTGTCAACGAAGGTTAAATGTCACTCACGAATTAATTTGGCTTATAACATACCGAAATATCCTAGTTGTCCATAATGATGAATGTTTTAGTGTCTTCAGTGTAAACCTTTATGATATTGCCAGTGGAGTCGCTTTATAATCAATATTTGGTCCTAATTGGGATAGATTAATCACGCAAGGGAGGCAAGCGGAAAACTGAAGTGCAAGCTGAAAACTGGAGGGATGGTCACGTGATCCCTGCGATAACTTGTGGTCTTCACCACGGCACGCGATCGCCAATTATGATTTTCGGAGGTAATTAAAACTTGACTGAAGGTAAAAGGTCGACGTCTCTGGACATTGTTTGTAAATTTGTGTTATATGAGAAGCTAGCTAAGTTGTTTGTATCATTTTGAAACGTGTTGAAGGATGTTCGACTACACATAGAGTACTGTCATGTTATCGATAACCAAAAAAATACAAAAAAAACCAAAAAAAACAACTGAAGGTTAAGGCATAGTCATCGAATGGTTACCCGACAAGGTGTAACTTATGTCAGCGTGGTGTATAGCACGGCTTTTCTGATACTCGCACGTCCACATTGTTTTGTTTCAAGGTTAATGTCAAGAAAACGTTTTGCATTAAACTCTCCCCAAGAAAGCTTTATCCATTTAAAGTTCCCTGATAGATATTTCTTGTAGTTTTGCATTTAAGTATGGTACGATCGTGACAAGCGACTTAGAAAAGTCTCCTTGATGATTCCTGGAAATAACGGGTTACATTTCAGCATATCCTTAAATTCCGGACAATTTGATTATTTTCGATAAAATCAAACCATCTCTGAGAGAGTAAAGTCAACACAATCAGCTGAAAGGGTATTTGTTGATTCAGTGGTTTCTCCTCCAGGGATAGAGATCGCTCACATCCAATGATTAACGGAACAGAAGACCTCGCAGGACCTGGATTGTGTTCGTCCTTTGTTGAAAAATATCCATAAACCTTGGTAGATTTTTCATCTGAGAGCAGAATATTCTGTTCTCCATTGATTTAAAACAAACGGATTAAAACCGATGAGGGGTTATGAACTTTTTGAGACTGAATGAAATTGTAATCAGGATCCGTGTCCTTTCACTACTATTATAAGACTTTCGACTCAGTCGTCTTTATCATTTTATCTTAAAAAACGTGATTAAAGCGCTGTTGATTTTTAACCACACTTTTCTGTCAGCGAATTTCACATTCTCGCACCGTTTAGAAATCACAAAGGCATAAAACACAGTGATACGGGATTGTTGTGACAAGTATTGACGAGAAATCTGAGAAAATACTCGTATGACAATGATTAAACTTCAGATATGCGTACGTTAACTTCGATATATTCAGGAACGTTCTCTGAAGGAACTTGTGCACACTCGTTTTCTTCAAACTACGATCACTCCGCATTAAACTTCAACATTGTCGCACACTAAGAGCTCAATTATTGCAGATCTGCAGAGACTATCGACTCCATCCACAGGCTATTGCAGGCAATATTCGTCTAGGAGTTATGATCAATCAATGTCATGTATTTACTTCGTCATTAGACAAGCTTTACTTGTGTCATGTGCGTGCCTATTATTTTACCCTCGCTATCTCTGTATAGTATTTCAAAGAAAACAATCCATATCTGTTAATAGAGACTCCCTAATCCCCTTCATTGGTTTTTTCTACCGATCATCAACGCGGATCGGAGGATTACTCCCCGAATGAACAACTCTTTAGAAGCTCATAAGGGAAAAGACGTCTTTTACCTTTGAAATGCTACATAGAGATAGCTGAGGTAAAATTACAGGCACACACATGGCCCAGGTAAGGCTTGTATGATAAACGAAGTTTAATATGACATTCATTGATCATAACTCCTGGACGAATATTGCTTGCAATATTAAATTCTGTTATTCGTCACAGAGTATATTACTCTACCCTGTATTCTATCATGTGGTACCAGTGAGGTGTGACCTTTCTAGACACAGTGCATTTTGGGTAAAATTTGGAATCTGCACTACGGGTATTCTAGACACGGTCCCTCTATAGGCCTATTAGCTCATAAGCGCACGTTTAGGGACTGCTTTTACCAATTAACTTTGGTAAAATATTTCTATTGTCATCCGGTTTAAATGTAAATACGAAATATTAACAGCATTCTCCATCCAGTTACAAATTTGAAAGAGCTTTTTTGGCTGCTCACGGTTTTCAAACATCGTCTGCGTTTACCAATAAAGCCAGGCTGGATATTGTAAGCACAAAAAATACTGTTTTATGAGCGATTTTAAGAATGAATGTTTTCTACAGCATACCGGTGTGAAGGTCATAAGACTATCTGGCGGGGTTAATCATCGGTAATCTTAGTGGATAGGATTAAACGACAAAAAAACACGATAAAGTGAATTGAACATTATTTATTATTGTACTCATAGTTCATCACAGGGCGATAACCCTAGTCGAATTCATCCAAACAAAATTAAATCCACAAGGGTGAATGGAAACTGAACTAGCAGCACAAAGCCCTTCAAAAGAATTCTAAGCTTACTTTTTAAGTTCACGCATTAACTTTACTCGCATATAACGTCAACATATAAGATTGAGGTAAAGTGATTTTCAAAAATGCCTGCCATAGACTTTCGGTCTGGCACGCTGCACAAGTTACAAACCGTATCTAATCGATCACAAATGCTTTTACGCCGTATATAGCGAAGATTAATAAACATCCCTAGCGTTTTCAATTTTCAATTTATCGTTAAAATGCAGTCAAATTAAAAAAGAAGGCCCTGATATTGAAAGTTATCATAAAGACAGGACTTCATTTTGTATTGAAATGCCAGTTTTTGGTGAGTAATTAACGTAAATTCCAAAGTGTAAAATTAAAGTACTTGCGCATTATGAAATGTATTGCGCCATGGAACGAAAACACATGTTAAAAGGTGGGGGTCTACTCAAAATTAAAAGTAATGTTATTTCAATTTTGCATATGTCGTGGGTTGATCAATTATATAAACAAAAATAAACAGAAAAGGGTGGGTCCCCGTCCTACTTTTTGAGTTAGGCGGTCCTGCGGTACCCCTAATCCACGCTTATTTACTTACAGAGACGGCCTTTTTACCATTTTCGACGATTTTAGCTAGGAGTATGCTTAAAACTTGTCAAGGAATATTGTCGACTTTCTGAGTTTTACATGTTGTGCCTTGATGTATTTAGACTACCACAGTAAAATGAAAAGAGAGAGTCGCCGTCCTACTTTTTGAGTGATGGGGTGCTGAAATACCCCTACCATCTGCTTTTTCAACTGCAGACGGGCTTACTTTTTCAGCATTTTTGTATAATTTCAGCAAATACACGAATAAAAGTTGTTAGCGAATATTGTAATTTTTATGATTTTTTTTATCTGCTGCGTGTGGTACTGTGAATAGACAGGAAAAATAGTGAGCAAGAGCAGTGCCCATCTTGCATTTTGAGGTAACTCTTATAGAAATATGCCGTGCCGTTTGATTTTTGTAGTTTTTACTGGTTTAAGACAAAATGTTAGTCCTTAAACATATAGGTAGCTGATTACGACTGAATTATTGCTTTTTCTTGCGTGTAGAGTTTGAAAAAATTGCTTTTTAATTCTGGTCCCGACTAGGATTCAAATGGGTAAACAAATAACAGTACATTTGAAACATGTAGACACTGTGCTTTGGGAAGTAGAACAATATTAATAAACCATATTTGACACTAAAAGGAAGAAAAATGAAAAAAACTGACCATAAGTTACAGCTACTGGCCCTCCAATGAATATTGGACAATGAAATAGATGACAAATTAAAAAAATTGTCCCCTGGAAAAAAAACAGTAAGGCCGCAAAGTTTCTAACAGTGGCGCATAAAATGAATTTAATTTCTATTCGCAGAGCTTGTTTTTAGTTTTTATGAACATGGCGATAGTAGTGTGTGTCCTATTAATTTGAAGTGTAATCCTATACGGGAGCCTGAGAGTAAAATCCGATGGTTTTCTACTGCGATATCAATGTGCCACTAGAGTAATTCCCAAGGGCAAAATACTGTACCTCAGTCGGATTTTTCTTGTAAATCGATATTTTTTTTACGAATCCCATTCGATAACTTTAAGAGAGAAACAAACGATGAACCGGTTCACTTTGCAATGAAACAAGAACGCATTTTTGACGAACTATTTGATTCAAAGTAATGATGAGTAACTATGTTTTATGTAAATGCAATATTTGTGTTTGTATCTGATTCATCGTCTACTCCATAATCCCATTCATGATCAGTTTTAACCAAACTCCATTGTTTTCTATGTTAGAGTTGTATCTGTGTAGAGGACATTAGGAAATGATAGGTATTCAGATTGTTAAGGTAGTGTGCGCCTCGAAAGTCAAAGTACGTGAACTTTTGCTCAAACTTTCCTTTAGGGATCTTTCAACCATTTTCTTTCAAAATCAAGAATTAAAATCGGGATCACAGTGCAAATTTTGGTACCAGAGAAACAAATAACCCAAGATTTACCGACATTTAAAATTCAAAATGGCCGTCATCCTGTGTTAACACTGTGGCGAAAAATAAAATTTTCGAATTTCGAAAAACTAAGCAAGTGAAATATTTTCTTACACCAAGAGCTTTAAAATGAAACGCCACAAGTGGTAGCTCAGAAAGGAATTGTAAAAGTTTGAGAGTCCGAGTATATGTCCCCGAGACGCGTTCTACCTTAATACTCCCTGTGTAAAGGAGTAACGTCTTGATGAGTTGAATTAAATTGAAATTGTATATTACGTATCCAGGTAATGTTTGCAAACCAAATGTCCTTTATAGAAAAAAAGGGAACATCTTAATATCAAAATATGCAGAATTGTCCCAAAACTAATTTCCTGAATTCGTAAGGGTGGGGTCTGACGTTTGAGCTGCACGGCTTAATATACCTGAACTGCAATTTTGGCCTCTATATACCGGTGCTGTCTCGATCGTACTGTATTGTGATCTATTAAGTAATCAAGAAATGATTAAGAAGACTGCCTTGCACTGTCTACGTTAGAAATAACTTGCATCGAATGATATAGTTGTTATACGTCAGTATAGTTGCCCGGTTGTCATGGTTGCTTGGAAAGGCAATAATGAAGGCCACACACTGAAAAATTTTGCGACT
>LD358365.1:185657-198292 GCA_001465055.1 Ptychodera flava | reverse complement strand
TTGTGGTGCTTGGCACCACATCTTTGCCCTCTTTATCTTCAGACAGCGACGAACTAAAAAAAAATTACAAATCTGAAAATTTACTCTGAAAAAAAAAATTTGCACAGTTAATCTCAATTGGAAAAAAAAAATTTCAGAAATTTACAATAGTAAAAAAAAAAATTTTCACAATTTCATTGTGACCACCCCCCTCCCAAGGTCTAATGGTCCATCCCTTAGCTGTTTCAGTTACTGCTATCACTCCCAAACATAATAGGTACCCTGCATACAAATACGTTAAACGTCAAAATCCTCTTATTCAGATGTGTGGGCTGATTCAGTTCACTGCCACCACCCCTGCACACTTGCAGTATTTCCCTTTTTCTTACCTCATTTGCACATTTTTCACACTGATGTGTTAATTTGAACAAATTCACATCTCAACCCCTACATCTACCTGTACACCAAATACTGAGATGGTAGCTTTGGCGGTAGGGAGCCTTTGTGTGTGACGGACATACATCCGCACATACCCAAAAATATACAGACACAGACGCCACTCAGACTCATCATATAAGCTCTTTTTGGTATTTATATATAAAACCAAATATGAGCTAAAAATGAAAGCATGAATGAGCCTTTCAAGTGACAAACGTGGGAGAAATTTACAGATGCGAGCTATATTCCGTAAATGGAAGTATGCAGTCTCCTGCATGTGGATGTCACATGCCGCTCCATCGTCAATTGGCTATCGAGAAGAACACCAAGATTTCAGGATTCTCGCATTAATGGCTGGGACATCGACTGTTTATGTGATTTGGAAAGCTGTGTTGGTGAATCTGCTCAGAGATAAAGCTGATAAAAAAATATGCCCCATAAAATGGTCTTACATAGAAATGTAAAGATCACTCCCAGTGGACCCTGGATGTGACATATTCATTTCCATGGTCATTGTCTGCATTTCCAGGATGAGGACTGTCAGTCTTATGAGCTAATGAAAAACCATCCAAACTTTTCAGGATCAATCGCACCCTCTGCACAATCAGTCCAAATATCTACCCATCAGGTCTGCAACTCAAGGTTCTTCTAGCAAATTCCTGTAAAAATTCCTTCATTCTATCAGCTATTTGTGTTTGAAATTCTGCATTCTCTCGATTATATATGTCAGTCTTGTAGAAGAACACTTTGTTGACCAATTCAGTATTACCGTGTTCTACATGGTCTGTTGAGTTGAATTTACGTATATTGTATAGTGGGTGTCTCTGAAGCCAAAAGGGAATTTTCCATTATATTTTTGAATTTAACGGACAATATAGGTATTTGAATGGTTTAAGTTATGAGTAAAAGTGGGAAAATGGCATCTTCTAAAAGTTTGACCACCCAAATTTTTTCACCTTTCCATTGAAAGATGCCCAATCTTTCATTATGAATGTATTTAAGTTTTTCAAACGTGCCCTGATAGTGACAATGAGTCAGGGCCTGTTTGTATAATATTGTGAGCTTCTTTCAAAGAACCATTTCAGTTTTGTTTATGGTCCATCATCCCTACATTTAATATGAGTAAGGACTAGTACCTCCTGCTCTGCAGTCCACAGCGACCAGTTGTGTCTTACCTGCTACTTGGCCAGGCTACATATACGATCTTTCGAAAGTGTCATCCAGAAATGGAAGATTTTACCGGCCACACAAACTTTTGGATCAAAATACCATGGGGAACACTTCCACTGAAGTTGTATATGCAAATACATGCAAATATGGAGGGAAAGACCATTTAAATGCCCATGTGCAGTTATAAATCAATCAAACATGAGAGTCATCGCTTTCTAAAAGCTGTGAACAGGCATGTTATTCACAGAGGTTTATTGCAATCAAGGTAGATTTTGAGTTTGTCAAGTTCAATACTGACGAGTTTTTACATGTCCGAATTGTGACAGCACTTTGGAATCAGAAAAATCACAAACTAAATATTAAATCTCTGTGGCCATTGCTGGGGCTTTTCAACCTAGTTCACGCTGGGTATTGAAAGTTTCTGGAATATAGCTTTATGTATTAAAAATTATATATCTCTACTTGACTTCTACAACATGAGTTGTTTGATTTGAAGTTGGACACATTGCTAGTGTGTCTTGCAGCTCAAAAAACAGTTTTAGCTTTTGAAGCATGACTACATTTATTTCAAAAAAACAAAAGAAACTTTGGAATATGTCTGAAGAGGAATAAGTACAAAGTGAAGAAATGTGATAACCTCGATGTGATAATCTTGATGTGTTAGGCTTCTTGTTTTTACCCTAATGTCAATCATCAATTTGTTTTACAGTTCTATGACAAGAATGTGCGGCAATGAATCAACAGTTGTTTATGAAACACTATGTCCCAGCAAATATTTTTTTGTTTTATTTGTTTGTTGAAGTAATTTTGTTATGTCCAATGCTACAGGCCTACCAGTTTTGCGAATTACTTTTGGTCAAAGAGGGAAAAAAATGAATATCTTGGTTATAACCATGTGAAGATATACACCACCTGACTATGAAACGTATCATGCAACCAACGTTTGAAGAATTATTTTGGGTAAAAAGTGGTACCAATTTTTGTTGACAATGACAAGGTGAAAATTTTACAATTCTTGTTTTAAGGAAACACTTCCATTTACATATTGAATACAAGAAAAAACTGATACAGTTTCTCTTAGTCACTGTACGATGACCTGCTGTCAGAATAGCTGCTGTACGAGCGGCTTCTGTACTGTCGGTGGCGCGACGGAGTACGACTCGACGACCGGCTGGATGAGTAGTAGCTACTCCACGATGAGGAGCGGGAGCTGGTTCGGCGACGTCTGCGTCCATATCTATCCGTGGAATACCTTGAAGAAACAAACAAACATGGAAATAGCATGTGAATATTTATATTCATGTATGCCATTGTAGATCATAATTCAGAGCCACAGGTAAACACAGATTCCACTAGTTGGTTTTGGTGTGTATCGAACATTTTCAAGTTAAGGTAGTATGCACCTTTGAAAGTGAAAGACTTCAACTTTGACTAAAACTTTTCTCAAGGAAACTTTTGAACCATTCTCATCTAACCTGTTCACCCCCAGTTCCCTGTGAACAGGTCCACACTTACCATTGATAACAATGGGTTTAAGGCCAAACCATGGTGGTGAAAGGTTTAAAATCACAAATAAAGATCAGGGGTCACCATGCAAATTTCAGAACTAGAAAAACAAATAGCCTTTAAATTTACCAATATTTGAACTTCAAAATGGCCGCTATCCATGTGATCACTCTTTGGGGAAATTTAAATTCCCTATTTTCACAAAAGAATGTTTGAATATCTGTCCCCAAGGCACATTCTAACTTAAAATATTTCACATGGCTTCATCGAAATTATAAAACTGTCATGTCTCAGCGTTTGGCAAGAGTGAAGAACACTTGGTCCATACTGAGCAATTTTGCAAATCAACATAATCCTAGAGGGTCCAGTTGTTTCACAAAGCTCTGACAGGCCCCTTAAGACTACCTGGAGATTGAAACAAGTGTTCTTCTGGTGGACCAAACACATTCAGTTTCCAATGCATGGCACAGGTGAAAATTAGCAGACACCAGTCTTTTGCATACAAACTTAGAGGGTTTCCCTGACAGCTCTGTAGCTGAGCACCCTGCCCCGCATCCAAACAACTTCCTCAGTAACTACTGATTACTGCAAAATGATATCTGTGTCCACTGATCTCCATTCCTGGCCAATTCATATTAAATTGCAGAGACACAAAGGGACAGAAGCTGTAACTTTTGATGGTCTTTTCAAAATTTTGTTTTCTTTCTCTTCCCGAAAAAGGCATGTTGAAAGACCCACCATTCAGCTCGCCAATCCAGCCTGTACATGTATACACTGCATTATCATTGTTGAAGACGGAATTTCAGTCAAGACTACAATACTATATAAAATGTAATAAGTAACAGTGCACTGTATATGTAACACGTTTTATTGACAAGCTGAATACTGCGTGCTTCAACATGGTTTCTTCAAGAGTAGAACAAGAATTTGCGGTTGAGAAACAGTACAAAAGAAAGAAAATAAAAATCATCAGAAGCTAAAGCTTTTGTTCCTGTAAAATATCTTTCAAGGACAGACAATTAAAAAAAACTGACATACACACAAAGAGTGAGGACATAACACCAGCTATACTATCACATTTCTCCTTGTGTATTTACAAGATGGTCTGCATACACTATTATTATTTAACCCTTTGAGTGCTGTAAGTTTTCCTGTCAAAATTTTTGTGCAAAATTTTGCCAATTTTTTATGAAGTTTTTGTAATTATTTTGGCAATTTTAGACCAAATGGACGTTAAATTTTATGGGTTACAGTTTTGAAACAAAATTTTGGAAAAAATCTGAAAAAATTGTCTGGGTTACACTTTTATAAAGGCAGCAAAAATTGACTTCAGCGCTCAAAGGGTAAAATTTCATGAAACTGAGAAATTTGCTCAGAGGACTGTATTTATACTCAAGATACGTCAATGTCATATCAACAAGTCAAACATTTCACAGGAACTTAAAATTCAAAGTGATGCCGATTATTTATCATTATTTTAAGGAATTTATAAAAAAGTCTATAACTCAGAATGTGCTGGATAAATTTTGAACCAAGCTAAGCTGTGAAAACAGATGTGTATGTAATACTTGAAAATAATGATAATGATTGATATGGCAAGGTGTCTTTGTAATTTGTACACAACAATTGTTGGAGCGGCCTACATTCCCTTTGTCTAAATATACCTCTTTCAGGTAGTTGAACACTTGAAGAAATTATAAATTTTAATAATAATGTACATTGAAGATACACAATCAATTCAGACAGTAGCCATGGTGTGCATGTATGTGTGTGCGATATAGTGAGCCAGGATTAAAAATCACAGAGAAGGCAAAGTTTAGTCATTGAATATTGAAAGATGAGTGAGAACAGGTACAATGTGAAGTGTGAGAAACCATGTATGTACCATTTTTTCGCAAACCCCGTTATTGTAACGCATCCAAAACTATTCTTGTCTTTCACTGCACCAGAATGAATTTTCAATGTATCTGAGTGGAATGGTGTTTTTATCAGCATGTGAATGGGATATCTCAATACTGTGCCCGGTTTAGTCACGGCAAAGTCTGAACGAGTGGAATTATGTCTTGGTGAAATGTGGGCATACTTGGTCAGATTCAGGGGTGTGACCAGGTTTTACTAGCTTATGACTGTATATTTCAACCTGCCATGGAGGAACTTTCTGAGTCCCAGTGATGTACGACAGTTTCGTTCAATACCAATATGACTGGAAGTTTTTACTTATGAGAATTAACACAACAGATATGTTGCCTGAAATGACACAACCCTCATAAGCATGCTAAAAACAGCAACAACATCACTCAATGACAGACTTGAAACTATTTTACCTATGAAAGGATAGATATCTTTTTTTCATTCAGAAGATTCACAAGTTCATGTATATTTTGACACAGTTGATTTTGATTTCTCAAGAAGAATTAAGGGTGTTGTATGTGCAAAAAACTTTGACCTGACCCTAAGAATAAAAAGTCTCATTTGAAGGAAGGGGTGTTTCCATTGTCTATCTGTACAGAAAAAGATGTGAGATTTGTACTCAAGTCAATAGTATTGTTGTGTTGTGTGCAGTTTGAAGGTACAAGCAAAAAAAAGAAACACAAAGACTGCAGATAGCGGTGTTGTGTCAAAGTTGCACTGCATGCTCACCTCTTAATGCTGGTGTAGTTAGCTAAAATACAAAATAACAAAAGAATGCAAAAATATTCATGTTGTGAAATCTTTAAACTCATAGTCATACTAAACATTGAAAATGTGCAAGAATTTGAACTGCAGATCTCATGGACTATAAGCTTTTATGTTGACAAAGAAGACAAAAACTGCACACAATTTACCACTCCTTGTTGACCAGGGCACCCTCAGTTCACAATGGTACAGTCTAACAAAGAGCAGAATGCACTTGAAAGACTCTGCCAATTTTTAATCCTGGGTTGCCCAGATTTGATATATTTTGATGGTTAGCTTCACGCAACAGGTGTAAAAATTGTACAACAGTATCAAAACGTGTCACTGCTCAAGCAAAGTACACAACAATGCTACATAATACAAATACTGAACAAAAACATGTGGCCATAAATGTATTTTTTAGTAATTTGGTGCTTGTATGGCCTTAATTGTGAAAAGCTAAATTCTAAAACTTCAGTCGTTGAAATCCATTCACACATTCCAAGAACCTTTCCATTGCAGACACTGACGCCGCCATCCTTAATTTATGATACTGACGAAACTCAAAGCACACCATAAATTTGTCAGTGTCTTTTATTTTTAATTTCGCTCAACTGAAAACTGTCTTAAGAATGTCTACTGTCTCAATAAAGAAGCATTCTAGTAAAGTGAAATCATCAATACCTGGATTTAAAAAAATTAAGAAGGCATCTCAACAGACAGCAAAATTAATTCTGCCGTACAAAGATATATATATACCTCTGACAAGAGATCAATAGAAGTGTACAATAAAAGCAAGTGAGACCACTCTTTGCCAGTTTTAGTGCCAGTTCTTTTTCCTTGGAACTGATTTCATAAGAAAAATGCAAATTTACGCTTTTTTCTAAATTTAGCATCATGCACACAACACTTTTTCTGCCTACAGAGAAATTCAGACAATTTTTTTGGTCCTATCGCAATTTTCTTTTATCGCTGCAGCTCAATCGATTGCCGATCCTTTCATAGAATCAATCATTACAATGATGAAAAAAGTGCCAATTCAACCATTCCTAAAGGTGTAATTCAGAATACCTAGTGAAAAAATTCACACTTTCATTTTAGCATATTGACCCTTTAGAGTGCTGTAAATTTTCCCGCCAAAATTTTAGTGCAACATTTCACTAATTTTTATTAATTTTTCTGTTATTTTTTGATAAGTTTTGACCAAATGGACATCACCTTTCATTGGCTAAACTTTTTTATCGAAATTTTGGCAAAAATCTGAAAAAAATTGACTGGGGTATATAATATGACAGAAACAAAAATTGACTTTGATGCTCAAAGGGCTACCAATTGAACTGAGACTTCAGAATGAATCCCTCATACCGTAGTTTACATTAACAACAGATGGTGACTTCTCTGGTTGTTTTTTTTAATTGACCCTGCAAGTCCACAGTAGAAATTCTACATCTTTGGAAATGGAGGGCTGAAAAGTTTACTGTATGTTCTTGATGAAAAAGATGACATGAAGATGACATAATTATAAGTTAGACCGGATGACATGAATATTCATGAGTTAAATCATATGGTAATAGGTATAAATATTAATGATTTGAATCACCATGCATGGTAAAGATCCTGTAAATTGGCCATTATATTACCATGCCCTGTCCATTGCATTTTAATTGGTCGAGCTGGACCACATGACTGACCACAAATACACAGTAATGGTTTGTTTACATGCCTGTGAATATGAATTAATATATCAACAACTCATAGTATAATAAACATTGTAACTTTGCAGCTAAAACGTAAATTTTGATTTGTGCAAAGGTCATAATCAATCACACTTGTGGGCCAAGTTTAGACACTTTTTCAAAAAAAAATCTCTGGATTTGCAAAATTTTTATAGCGTGTGTGACAGTGCGTCGCATATTACGAGCTCGCATACAGCACAGCACATCATTGTTCAGTGAATACAACATTTATGTAATACAAGTTCTGGGGCCCCGTTGTCTTTCGCATGGGAAATTTTCAAAAATTTTGACGGTTTACTTGGGTTCATTGATAATACAATGGAAATAACAGACTCCGCCTTGATGATTAACGTTTATTTATGGACGCGGGCAGGAGGAAAGCCAAAATTCGCGGGCTCAGCAAGCCTTGCCCATTAATTTTTGGCTTTCATTTCGCCCTTGCCTATAGATCAACATTTATGGTCAGGGTAGCATCCTTTATTTCCGTAATGTTCTGCAAATAACAGTTATCTAGTCCCATTCTTTGCAGTTTTTCTATTTCAATACATCATGACAAGCAAACTTTAATACCAGAATGGTACACAAAGGTTTCTGTAATGATTTCACATATTACAAGTAGTGCTAGAATGGACAACAGCTCGGCATTCAATGCAGCGAACATGTTCCTAATGGAAAGGCTTTTAGAATGGGGTGAGGACAACTGGCCATGTCACCAACACAAACTGGGGAAGTTACAGGAATTATAAGCTGTAAGACACAGACGGACAAGCAATGACAAGAATTCAGTCAGGCACTCAAGCTGTGATACTCATGTGAAACGAGATATTGCATGATTCTGATTGGAATTAACATTTTGATGGGTAGACATGTTCGTAAAGCAAAGCATAATGGGAAGGAGTTGAGCCAAGCAGTCTAGGTTGATCTATGAAAACCCACTGAAGAGAAAAAAATAAAAAAATGTATGCAAAACCGAGACTTCCAGGGGGTGTCACTCTGGTGGCACTCCTGGCAGTGAATCACACCTTCAAACATCATAATACACTGTGTCTTTGGCTTATATAACCCAGCACTGATAAACAACACTCAGGTATGTATGTGACTTTTGACCCACCTGTCTCTACTGTGAGACCTGCTGTATGAATATGACCTGCTTCTATGATGTCTGTATCGGTCATGTGACCTGGATCGACTACTGTCCCGTCGATGTTTGTCATAGCTTCTACTGCGACTTCTTTTCCTGTTTTGTAAAAAAGAAATGTGGTCTATGGCATTGGTCTATATTGGAGCTTATCTGCTCATACATAGCATATCAGATTCAATATTTTTGGCATGAACAGAATCCTTCATTGACCAGAACAAACACTATTTGATTCAGACATGTTAGGTTCCCATTCTAAAAATTTAGCAGAGATATTTTGATAATTAGAATTGGTGCTTTGATTTCACAGTGAAATCTACCCATGTCAATTCATGGACTTAATACAGTAACAGAGTGTATGTCAAAATTCAGTTTCATATTTCTTCGAACAAACTTGAAGGGTGATAATCAGAATCGCTCGATCGTGCTGCAGTGTCAATTGACCATCGGTAAAATCAAGCTCAGGGTACCAACATTTTATGGAACAGTGTTACCAGCCTACATGTACCTCTGCTTAATTTGCAGATATACGTTGTGTATTTTACCAGTATTTTATCAATTTCAGCATGTTTCAAAACATAGATAGCTTTTGGTTCATCTAAAATCTTCACTGTACCTTGATTTGCGATGTCTGCTTCGACTCCTACGACTATGACTTCGGCTGTAAGACCTTCAATTACAAAGCAAAGCAATTTTGCAAGAATGAACAAGAGATAAAGATAAATGGATGTGATACACACTACTATTCGACCATACCACATATTAAAGTCTTGCATGAAACCTTGCTTTGTAATGTCACAAACTTTAATATCACACTGTTTAATTGAAGGCATCAGCAGTCAATAATTCATAAACACTTTATCCTGTCAAAAACTTTAAAGATGTAAAGAATATCAACTATTAATTCACATCATGTTTATGATTAAATATGAATCTTGCCGACTTGGTCAGTTATAGTAGATGATTAGATGTTTTATAAACCTCACTTCAACCACCACTGAGATCCATAGATCTTTATGCCATACAACACTGCATGATTTCACAGAGTCATCAATCCAAACAATCTGTGACAGAACTAACATGAATCAGTTTCTACAATACAAGTATGACTTCTGAAAAAAACAAGGGTTTTTAACTTGCCTTCTTCTTGACGATCCACCTGGACTTCTGCTGTATCTATGTCTATCTCTCTTTGATCGTCTTCTGTGTCTTCTTTCATATCTGTCGGAACTGACCGACCGACTGCTGCTTCGGCTGCGACTGCTGTAAGAACTCTCAGAGTAGCTGCGTCGGTGGCGCCCTCGCGGGGCTGGACTCCTGCTTCGCGAACGAGACTCAGAGCTGTAGCTTGGACTGCGGCGAGACCTGTGATGACTTCTGTAGCGCCGCTGCCGCCGTCGCTTTTTCTTGCGAACTGGGCTCGGACTCCGGCTGCGACTATAACTACTCCGGCTGCTGCGCCCTGAGCTGTAGGAGCGGCTTTCGCTGTCTGACACCGGCTTCTTTTTTGGTTTTGCTGCCTGTGCTCGTTTGACCTTTTTCACTGGTTTTGCGGTAGACTTAACCTGCTGCTGAACAGACTGTGCGTCCTTCTTGTGCAACTTCTGCAATGCTTTCACTGCCACCTGCCCAGCACCTTTCACTAACGTCTTCTGCGTCTTCACAACAACTTTTTCTGGCGTGGTCTGCGTTTTCTTTTCCACCAGCCTTGGCTGTTGCGCTAAGCTAAGTGTTCGCCATTTGATTTCAATAGAAGACTGTGTCTTATCTTTGCTGCCTTCACACTCTTCCTTCACATTCTGCGCATGATTGTCAATAGTCTTTGCTTTGTCATTGTTCTGCTGTGCGGGGGCCTGTTCATTATCTTGCTTTTCAGACTTTATTTCCGGACCGGTTGTGTTTGCTTTGTTTGGGACGCTTTGCACATTTTGAGAACTCTTCTCCTGTTTGCCCTCAGTGAGTTGCGCTCCGTTTGTTCCGTCTTTGCTCGCGGTCTGCACCTGCCCGTCGGCGGTGGCCTTATCTGTGGCCCGTTTGCCATCTTTGACATCTTGTGGCTTGCCACCTTGCTTTGGATCACTCTGAGTGTGAGAGGCTTCCTTCCTCAGGGCCGCTGCTTTCCCCCTCGCCCTTTTTATGGCGTCATCAGTGATCTGGAGAGTTTTAATGCTCAGTTTGTGCTGTGCCGATGCCATCTTCTGAGCATCTTGCCTTGACCCGTACAGGAACTCATCCTCCTCCTCAACTCTTGCCCGCCGTTCCTCTTCCGTCTCCACTTCTTCATCCTCTTCCGGAGGCTCCCACTTGAACTTCTCTTTACTTTCCTTTTTCTTGTCTTTAATACCTCCGTCACCTGACGGTCCCTTCTTCCCAACAGCCCTGGTCTCTCGATCAGACACGATCTCTCCTTCACTCTGTGATGGACTTCCACTGGGTGTCTGTGGTTGTCTCCTGGGGCTGGATCTCTCTGGTGAGCTGGCATTCAGCCTGTGCTTCTGGGGCAGGTGTTTCACAGTTGACTTGTCGCTCTGTGCTGTTTGCCATTGTGACTGTGCCCCCTTGGGAGACCTTTGTGACGTTGTGGTTTGCTGTCTAGAGAGACAGGACATACAGCTTCGTTGGACTTACCATAAAAATTTCATATTATTGTAGGTTAATTTGAAAAATTTTTAAGTATTGAATCGTGACCAGTTGTTCTACAGAATTTCCTGTATCAAGATGTAATATTAAGTTGGGATTTTCTGTATCAAAATAAAATATTCATTGGAATTTCCCACATCAAGACATAATGTTATGTAGGCAGACTTGTGAAAATGTGAATGTTGCAAATTCCCTGAAAAGAACATCTCTGTGGAAAATCATGAAACAATTATCGCTGAAGACTTAAGACAATTAACTTGCTCCAAAGAATACCTGACTGATACACAGGGAGTGTCATTTTATCAGAGAACGTCACTTTTTGCAACAGATGTCCTGATGACAAAAACTGAGAGTACATTAAAGGTGAGTTATGTACCGAAAAAAGGCAGGCAGGTCACTTTAGGAAACATAATGGCATAGCACAACAATGTCCATGTACCAACACTCTGATTTCTACAACACTATCTAAACTGTGTAATCACAAGGTCCACTGTACCGCCCTGTCACATTTACAAATTTTGTCCCAATATTGATTTAATCACTACTTCATTCATCATCACTTTATCGCACAGAGTACATTTTATCACATTTTAAAGATTTTCGACAGATATAACCAACAAACTCAGAAACATACCACCTAAAAAATATGATATTTCGAATATCAAGACTCACTTTTCTGAACGAACTTACTGATTTCTGTCTGCAGAGTCTCTGCTGTAATGCTTGGAATTTTCCAGAGATACTGAACGGCTTGAGCTTCTTTCTTCCCTGTAGTCCTGATTGTCATCTGACTCCTCACCCGGGGATGCCTCTTTCAGTTGTCTGTGTGAAACAGCAGCAAGGCTAAATGCTCTCTCACACTCATTTTGGGTTAGGAAGTCTTGGAATTTGTGTTACTGTATTTCATTACATGCTACAATATCACACTTCTTGTATCACCAGAATTTTCAAATTAGAGTGACATGCCACTTGGCTTGACCTAAGTTAACCTGTTCACCCCCAATTCCCTGTAAAGAGGTCCACGTTCCTCATTGATAACAATGGGTTTGGGCCAAACCATGGTGGTAAAAGGGTTAATCTCAGTCTCGTAAAACCACATATTGGGATAGATTTATTACGTGCCTATTTTTTGATATCAACAAAAATGTATTGAACATTCTTTGACATGTTAAGAGATCTCTTCAACCACACCCCTGGCGATACATTCAAATGTCCTTTTTCTCTGTTTGTATGTTTGCATGTCAAAGCATACCTTCCTGCGTCTTCGTGTTCTGATGGTCTTGGTTTCCATGGTTTCTGGCCAGGTTTCCAGTGAGTTGGTGGCGGGCTGTCATCAGACCTCTCCTGGAGTCTTGGATGTAACCCAAAAAGTA
>LD358365.1:162950-177927 GCA_001465055.1 Ptychodera flava | reverse complement strand
GCTCTTTGGAAAAATCCTAAGTATCTATATCCTCTGAAATTCCACACTATCTACCAAAGCGGCTCTTGGTTGCGTTCATTTGCGTGCCAATTGTGTCGAATGTGTCGCGTAGAACTGGCACTGAGTGAGCTTCAGCGGAAGTTTAAAACTGTGGAGCCAATGTGAATGGAATGTAGGGATGAAGGGGGCAATAACCCATGGTTTTCAGGCCCTACGGACAGAAAGAAAAACAAATTGAACCGTCAGTTTGATATTTTGAAATGATAGAAAAGAATAAAAATGCCTAGCTATTTTATAGCGAGTTACTCTGATTTTATTAAGGCCTACCTACCTACCTACCCTATTTGTAATTTTTTTGTAACAGGAACCACACTATTTCCGCCTAATCTACTTTTGTTGGCATGTGTGACTCAAACTCACTGTTTAATCCTGTCTGCGGTAACGTCATGAGAAGATGCTGATCGCTCCGATCGGTATTCCCCGCTATCCGAGGAGTCTCTATCCCTCTCCCTGGACCGAGATTTCCAAACTTCACTTTCTGAGCTCTCCTGGTGTCTTTTACGCCTCTTGGAATCCTTCTTGTGTTTGTGGACTTTCTTTTGTTTTGACCTGTGAACAAGAACACAAAGATAAGTTGCACACCCCTCTCATTCATAACCCCTCCATGAGTTCAGGCGGAGGGTAGAAAAAACTGAACCGTAATGAACATTGATGTTAAAACACACTCACACACACAAGGAAAATTCATTAAACACATGCAATACCTGGGCATACCAGCACACGATGAAAAATTGACAAACTGTTTAAATGTGAGTTAGATGCATTATTGCTGGTGTGGGGCAGAGTTCAGAAGGGTATTTGGACATCCACAAGATATAAACTACACTACAGAAAGCAAAATTGTTGTCCTGGTGAGGTTAAAAGTGGTAACGAAAATTGAAAACATGACTTGCATTCCAGTGATCTGTGAGAGAAACTACATCGATCCATTATTGCAAGCAAAGCATGATACGCAACAAAAAGCAAGCCTCCAGTAATTTACACTGTTAACATGCATATGATTTGAATCAACATACCTGTATGCGTGTTTATCCTTTTTGTGTTTCTTGTGATCATGCTTTTTCTTCTCTTTGTACCGTCTGGTGTCCTCAGAATCACTGTAATCATCACTGTCTGAATGCCTGTCATGTCTTCTGCGTCCACCTGTCCTGTAATTATTGAAAAGAATTTCCGTTTGTTTTTGGATGTCAGACCTCAGTAATTTGAGGACTGTTCAACCTGTTCACCCCCAATTTCCTTTGAACAGGTCCACAGTAACCACTGATAAGAATGGGCTTGGGCCAAACCATGGCGGTGAATGGGTAAAATATTCATGATCTCTTTCTTGTGGTGGCATTCAAGGCACAGTCAGCATTTCTTGACTACTGCCCTTTCACTCTTTCTCATGAAAATTATTAGTTCTTTACAGATCTGCTCGCTGACATACGCCGCACTGACAACCATTACAAGACTGTCCTCAATATGTCTGTGGGCACAACACATGAAATAACCTTCAAGTGCGTGCTGTATCAGGCAAAGGTCAGAAAATCTGTTTAGCAGAAAATGATGCTTGTGCCTGGATCATATCACAATCATACAGTTTTGTAGATCCTCATCATCAGTGTGCTCTCTCAGCCAAGTTCAAAGGCCATGGACCCAATAGTTCTCTTTGACTCAGGGAAGTTAGAAGATATTACATTTACTGGTATACAGCTGACACGTTCAGCCATCACAGCACTGCATTATTGTGCAAAGGCTAAAGTGAAAAGACTATAGTCTTCAAAGCATTCAGTATGCTACAACAAGACTAACATGAATACATTCTTCCATGTGATTAGATGACAATTTATCTTGGTCAAATCAACAGCCAGTGTTAAGTTCACAATTACAGGACACATGACATTCAATATCCAAATTCTGAGTTACAGCAATGCTGCAAATACATGTCATTCCTATACAATCAATGCCAACGGTAAACTCTTACTTTTTTCCTGAGGAAAAGTCGCCGGGTGAACGACCTCTCTGCCACCTGTCAGGTGACCTGACCCTCTGAGCTTCCTCTACTTCTCTGAAAGGTCGCGATCTCTGCTGTTCTTCTTTCCAATGGGGAGGAGTTTCGCTCCGTGACCTTGACCCTGAGGGTGATCTATACCTCTGAAGATCAGAAAGTTTGATATCAGTTCACTGTTGGTGAACATTTTAACTCTATGTTTCACATCAAAGTTATTACTTGGCTGTATAAACAGGAAATGGAAAACTTCTGTATGTATGAAAACACAGACTGATGCTTCCAAACTACCAGTTTCCATGTATATTCAGGTACTGTATAAGAAAAGCAAATATTGTACACAGTTCACTAATACTGATTACACATATTGTTTTAAAATGTATTCAACATCGTTTCAAAATATTGTCTGCCGGGAGAAAATTTGTGAAATTGAGCCAGGATTAAGGATCTGTTTTCAATACGTTACTTTGAAACCAAAGGTATTACCGAAAATAACGTTACGGTAAGAAATTAATACAGTTCACTCTACCAAACTTACATTGAGACGGAGTTCATAGTGAAGGGACTGTGACTGAGATACTGCTGCTAGATGTGCTATGAAGTGAAAATAACTAGACATTAGGGTCCGACTGAAAATTGGATACAGAACCTACCAAATAATCAGAGCTAAATCAAGACTTCCAGAGGGTGCCACCAAGGGCCCCCAGGAATTATTCACATTATTTTACTTTGAAAGCGATGATTCGACTTACAAAGGTTCCCCGTCCTTTGACATTGCGTCCAGATTTGGACACCGCCATAGGTTTGTGATATGGCACTGAGCGGATTGGTCTCCCTGAACCGTAAGCTGGCGGTGATTTCACCCTTTGTTCACTGTTAGTAAGTGCAATAGAGAAGGAAAGTATAAACAACATGTTAACAAGATAATGGTCCATCTCCATCTCAAGGAGTTGCCTTTTTGTGATAGAATGACCTGACTGACATAATGACTGTGATTAGGGGAAAAATACATGCACAAACTGAAATATAAGACAAAAGCGAATATAAATAAAAAATATAGACTGATATAGATAAAGTACAGAATGCGCAACTTTATTAACACACAACTGTCCTATAACACCACTGCATACACTGTAGCCTTGGCATGACACTGTGCAATTACAAAAATTTCAAATTTAAATATCATAATTTCTGATAGGCACCTACACCAACAATGTATCAAACTGGGTCATCTGAGAATGTTCGTAGTTGCCCAGATAATGGACAAATCGGCTACACTGTATTTCACTGTTTATGCAAAACCACAGGCTATTCCTTCACAAACTTGATAAGCTCTCAACCCTTTTCTCAATGGATTAGGGTTCTCCACGAGGGGATTTTGAAGTGGGGAGGCCACCCTCAGTTTTTCTAGCAATCTATCCATTGCTTCATAACCATACAAAAAAATACACTTTTTCACAACAAAGGAATATGCAAATTATCATTATTTAATTTATTTCCCCCTGTTTTCCCAATCTGTAGGAAACATTAATGACAGTCTGAAGATGTTGGCCACTCACTTTTTCTCTTCCTTTGGTTTGTTTGGGTCTTTTCTCATCAGGAACTTATTGGCCGGAACTTCTGGAATCTCTTCCGGATTGATTGAACACATGTACTGTGGTTCACTAGGCTTCTCCTCACTCCCACTGGAAAGGAATAAAAGACGGGACTTTGAGGGATGTAATCATCCGAACAGTGGCATCATGAAGATCATCCAAGACACTTCTTGTAGTCCTTGTTTCATTCTCTTGTCATGAACCAGGCTATAAAGCATTTCTGCAGACTTGTTTGGTTCTAAACTTCTATTTTTGAGGAAAGAGTCACTGGTGTGTAACTTCTCAGCTTTACTGCCATAACAAGAACCTTCACAGAATGCCATTTGTACATGAGTGATTTGCAAAATTCCATGCTAATTATATGCTCTTTTAACTGCAATCTTGAATCTTTAACCATGAGTAACATTGTAACTACTTGAATACACTGAATATAGTCTAATACTGGAAATTTCCAGCACCGTATTGACTTCCCATGTACCTTCAGTGCTGGAAAATTCCTGTGAAATCATATGTATGTTCACGGAATATTTGGTGCAGCAAATTTACCTCATTAGATATGCAAGACGTTAAATCTTTTTCCTGTTCAGAACAGATTTACCTATATACTTGAAAAGATCATTTAAGACGCTCCATATCAGCAGGAGTCATTCTCACTGAAACATGTCACATGTACCCAAGGTATATTAAGGTAGAATGCGCCTCAGGGACAGATATTCAGACTCAAAAATGTTTATAACTGTTTTGTGGTCTATCACTTGTGAGGACTCATTTTGATGCTTGCGGAGTTAATAAAGTTTTCACAAGCTTATTTTTCTGAAAATCGAAATTTAATTTCCCCCCACAGAGTTAACACAGGCATGGCAGCCATTTTGAATTTCAAGAGTCCGTAAATGTTGGATAATTTGTTTCTCTTGTGACAAAATTTGCACCCTGGCCCCTGATTTTCATTCTTGATTTCAAAAGGTTATAGTTTACAATTTCCTTAACCCTTTCACCACCATGGTTTGTCCCAAATCCATTGTTTTCTATGGTAAAGTTGGACCTGTACACAGGGAACTGGGGTGAAAGGGTTAAGGAAACATGGAGTAAAACCTTAAGTCTTTCAACTTTGAGGCACATGCTACCTTAAACACATACGTTAGTCGTCATGAACAAAAAAATAACAAACCTTCCACCCATTTCTTTCTTTCTGTTTTTCTTTCTCTTCTTCTCCCTCTTCCGCCTCTTGGCTTCTTTCCTCTTTGCTTTTCTCCTCTTCCTTTCAGCTTCACTGTCTGTACTCTCACTGTCGCTGTCACTGTCAGAGTCTGACGATGAATCCGAATTTTCGGAATCACTGCTGGAATCACTCTCTGACACTGATGTACTGACTTTCCTTTTCTTGGCTGAATAGACCAATGAGGATAATTGTATCATATCAGCATATTGATGGCACAGATACAGTAAACTGATTGGTCAAGATGTAAAAATAACCATGCAATATTCAGGATATAGCACAGTTAGAATATGCGCAAGCTCTATGCTAGAAAAAATCCCAATTTATACTTTTCACACCAAAATTTCAATATACTGTTGTGATATAATAGCGATAAACTATCTCAGCAACAGGTATACCATGAGAGTTTGACCAGTTCACTCCATATATGCACTTGCTGTCGTGAACTTGTCAAAACCTTGTGATATACGTGTACTATTGCTGGGTGTGGTTTATTGCATACATATACAAGTTGGGAACATGCTGGACAAAAATTCTTTTAAGGTCTTGGGTTCAGCCACTCAATCCATTCTTACTGATCCTTTTTTCATTTTAAAGAAACGTTATTAGTTCCTCACCTCACTTACTGGGGACAGAACAAAGAAAGTGAAAGCTATCTTTGAATAAATTGCAGAATTCATTTCTTATTACATTTTCTGCGAAGAAAACTGCTCAGCAAATCATGAATTTTTAAAAAGGGTAATTAATCATGTCCATGGACTAAATATATAAATAAAATATCTTAAACATTAAAGCAACATTCTGTCTGGCTTACCGTACCTAGAAGTATCATATCCATGTGTTAACATTTGTCTACACGTAATGCAATGTAGAAATTCACATTTTATGACACAAGGAGCAGTCTCCTATGCATTACTAGAAGGCAAAAGTCATGACCTGTGTCACGAGACACTGAACACACATAAAGCCGTTTGAGGTTCAAGCTCACTTTTGGTTCTCTGTTTCAGGACCAGCTCCCCACAGTTGGCTATCCTGATGTCTGCATAGGGTCTGCTGTTGGCGTCAGTTTTCTGGGATTCAATATCTCTGACCAGCTGCATTCCGTCGATGACACGACCAAAGACCACATGCACTCTGTTTGACAAATGAGAAAACTGGAAATTCCGCACATAGGAATCATGGAAGCCCTTGGCACAACTCTATTATCAACAGGTCCATACACAATAGGTGTGGCCAAAACCAGTAGACAAAAGTTAAGGTAGAACTCGCCTCGGGGACAGATATTCATACTCTCAAATTTCGACAATTTTTTTCTGATCTACCACTTGTGGGGGCTCATTTTAAAGCTTTTGGAAAAAGAAAAACTTTTACTATCTCATGTTTTAGAAGAGCCAAAATTTAATTTTTCACCCATAGAGTTAACATGACGGCCATTTTGAATTTCAAATATCTGTAAATGTTGGGTTATTTGATTCTGTAGTTCAAAAATTTGCATGGTGACCCCCAATTTTTATTCTTGATTTTGAAAGAGAATTGTTAAAAGATTCCTTAAGGAAGGTTTTAGCAAAAGTTTAAGTCTTTCACTTTCAAGGTGCATACCACCTTAAATGGAAAGAGGTTATTCACTGTTGGACTGACACAGTAGCATCACAGTGAATGTTAAATATTTAAAGTTCAATCATGGCAGGTATTCCTCCAGTTACATACACTTAGCTTCCTGTAAGAATGCTGCCTTTCTAAGTTTCCTGTTAAAATGTTGCCTTTCTAAGGCATACTCAGCTCTTTTACTATCTCACAAAACGGAGTTCAAAAATTTTCTTAAAATTTTCAACTTAACCTGACCAACCCAACACTTCAGTGTTTAGTTCTTACCCTACCAATTGTCTGGTGTATGGCTAAGTCATTCATATTTTGAAAATGATAGTATTCCCTCGACAAATCGCGAGTTCATGCTCACTAAACCTTTACAACTGTGAATTAAATTTAACCCTTTCACCACCATGGTTTGTCCCAAAGCCATTGTTTTCTATGGTAAAGTTGGACCTGTTTACAGGGAACTGGGGGTGAAAGGGTTAAAGGCATCACTGAAACTGGCCTAGGCTTAGGTTTCCATTAAACTTACCCATCCAGATGTGGCGCCGGTTTTGTGGTACTGCAAGGGTCAGATTAGGTACACACAGAGAGGAGAGACGGCACATGGAAAAAACAAGCAACAGGGTTGAAATGTTAGCGGTGACATTGCAAAGGAATACAAAACAGATGACCATCACACAAACCCGTAATCAAAATGACACAGTTGGATTCAGATATACATTCTTGCCACATATGTACAGTTCATTATTGACCTGTAAGCATTTTTTTCTCAGAGACAAAAATCACTCTTCTGGGTTTTTTGGCAAAACTTAGTAATCGGTGATACTTTGAGACATATCAACGCCTTGGCAATTCTTTAACAACACTGTGTAACTTGAACCACTTTCTTTACACATACAGACAGCAGCTACGCTTAGCTTATAATTTGAGTGTGTCACAACATAAGAGACTGTTTTCTGTGATTTCAGTCTTAGAACAATCTAAAAACTACATTGCCACAATAAACTACAACGTGAAGGAATTCTGATATGAGGGGTTCTCCCTTGGGGAGTAAGCATGTTGTGGGATTTAACAAAATAGGAAAGGAAAAAAAAACATGGTATGTGAGTGCTGGCGTAGACACGATATTGTTTGGAGCCAATTACCTTCAACTTTCTGGAAAGGTACATGAAATTCTGTAAATAATTTTATATAAATGGCAAAAAGACAAAAAAGGTCATACAAAACTGATACAAAAGTTACACAATCATAGGTGGTTAGTACAAGACCCCCTAGGCAGTGCTTTAGTATCAATAGCAAACAAAATCCTTTGAATTGAAACACCTTGCTGCTTCCCCCTGCATCAACTGATTGCTATCACTAGCATCGCACCTCGTGACAGAACAGTTGATGGAGGGGGTTTTTTATGCCGGCCCAGGGGGGCTCACTCCGAATGTTGTGAGTTTCGCTTCCTCTCTGGAAGTAAAAGACAGTGCTGGTCAATTGTGTGAGTGCAATGAGGTTATAGTCAAAGCAGCGGATGTTTTATAGAAGAGATACTAAAAAGCAAGTTATGGATCGAGCACTACAAGAAAATGAGCAAAGACTGCAAACATTGATTGATGCAACATAATTAGTAACTTGGTTTCAAGAAGGAACATGTCTTGAAGTACAAAACTTTCTTTTACAGTTTTTTTACTTTACAGATTTAATGAAAAGATAGATCAGTATCATCAACAAAATGGCAAAACCATGCAGAATAGCTTATATCGTCTGTTAGTGATGAATTCCCAAGCCCCAAAGCATGATTCACTCTCATATCTTCTCTCTCTCTCTCTCTCTCTCTCTCTGTTTCTCGCTCGCTCGCTCACTCACTCACTCCTTGGCTATCTCTATCTCACGCTTGCATAGCTTGCCACACGCCAGTATTTCACCGCTGTGAGCTCAACTGAAGAATACCCAGCAGCTGTAAGCACGCTAGGCAGACCCTCCAAATCTCAGACCCATACACACAGGTAGAATTACAAACTTCTTTTTCAATGAATACTTACATAAAGAACTGAGATCCGTTACTATCCTTGCCACAGTTGGCCATGGAGAGGAGGAACTCCTGCTCATGTTTTAAGATGAAATTTTCATCTGGAAAAAGTATATCGTCAGGAAACGGAGAAAAGGGATACAGAACAATTAATGAACTGTACGGAGCATGTGCGCATACACCAACTGATTCAAAATTTGTATCAAACATGGCCTCAAATGTATCAAATTTCTCAGAAGAGCATAGAATTTTTTTTGAAATCATCTACGATTGTCAATAGACGTTACAGAAATTACTACATGATGATTCTAGTGACATATTTTATGTTACAGTCACTCAATCATCTCACCATTCAGTGAGGTTTTTAAGATCACTACTGCAAGCCTGAAGTTTGCGAAAAGTAACTGTGGTACTTTATGGACTTTTTAATTCAAACTGCTTGCAACAAGCTCAATTCACTTTCCTGTGTCACCTGTTCAGTCCTCGTTGATATTAGGACTATTAATCAGGATTCTCCATAAGGGCATACTGTGGGGTCAACTGCCGGTGTTTTTTGACATATCTATTCACATGCAAATAACAACAGACACTAGCTCATTTGCATAACATAAGAATATCCAAATTGGGTAGCATTATGTTTATTTAACAACCGCAGTTTTTCAAAGCTGTTGAAAACACTGTGGAAGGTGCAAAACATAAAAAGTATGGTTAATATTGAGTGTTGTTTTTGACCTTGTACTCATAATATTTGTTTCAGGGTCATGACCTGAAAATTGGTGTCAAGTAATATCATGGCAATGTCGGCTGAAGAGGATACAACACCAAATTCAAGTCAGAACAAGTAGCTTGTAAATAACATTCCCACCACCTCTATTATACTCCCCCTGCACATAATAGAACAGCCCAGCTGTCACATCTGTTCAAATCACTCCCATACAAAAGGTAGCATGTCAAAGCAATGTATGTAATCACAAAGATTTCCTGAAATTCTCCTTCATACATAGTCTCCAAAGCTTTCAAGAGTATTTATAAATTTGAGTGAGAGATATTATATCTGTTTTGCAAACCACATGTATCCTTAGAAAGAATGTCAGCAAAAAAATTATGATTGAAAATCTTCATGGAAAATATTGGTAGTGCAAATAAGACAACCATGAGGCATTTGTGATACACAGTCACTTAAGCTAACCAAGGATTCAGAGACCCATGAATCCAGTACCATCTGTTTTACCTTTAAACATCCCTCCATAAATAGATTCTCCTCCAGTACCATTGCCTGTGGGAATCAAAACCAAGAAAAAGTACGCATTAATGTGTGTGTAAAATATGTATCTTTGTTTAGGTTCTTCAGATTTCTCTATTAACCTTTTTTTACTTAGAGTGTGTGGTGTATCCCCATTGCCTTTTATAGGGTAATGACTGATATCAAAAGAAAAGGGCTTAAAGGACTTTAACCCTTGCTTTCCTTGAAAAATTTTAACATCTAATTTTTTTATTCATAAACTATTATTCTTATTATGTACAACATAGATTTTATTTGTGCACTCATTATGTTAATTTATGAAAATCCATTAATGACTTGAACGTATGATTGAATTTCACACAGTAAAGGACCATATCGTCCTGGGAAAGATGGTCATTAAAGCATGCGTATGGCAAGTGAAATTCACCAAATGAGTGTTTGAGAGTGTAAAGATCACTCTTTCAAACACAGAGCATTGCTCAAATAGGTTGCTGGAGACATTTGATATGCGCGCCTTTAGAGTTTTTCAGTAGCACTTTTGAAAGCAATGAATCCGACATGTGCCATCAGGAGCGTACACATGCTTTCATCAAACCACAGATTGTTTTGACAGATTGTTGTACATTCTAATGTCATGCCCAGCTTCAAAAATAAACCACTCCTTGCACTGTGCAAGGAATACTACGAGAAAAATGAAACATTTTATTTCTCAGATGTACGTACCTGCGGTGAAATCCCCGCCCTGAATCATGAAATCTTTCACGATGCGATGAAATGGACTGCCTTTGTAGTACAGATGCTTTTCTGTATTCTTTCCGGTACCCTTCTCTCCTGCATTTCGTGAAAGGGACACACAAGTATATGAAAAGGAATCAATCTCCTGACGTGAACTAGTTTATGCTGTATATAACACACTTAGATATCCAAGTTGGATATTAAAATATTCGAAGTAAAAAAAGATGTCAAAATAAGATTGTAAAATTGTGTATCTTTCCACGGTTCAATGCTCAATACTGAAATGTGAAATGCAAGGGTATAGTCTCTGAGAAATGCAGTTTTGCAAGAAATGTATAGCTTGCTTACTGAAACACATACCGTTTGGATCCACAGCCCTGGCACAGTGAAAGAAGACAGAAGTGATATGGTGACAGGAAAAGATAACAAAATGTACAATATCGGCATCACAACAGCTAACTTGGCAGCAAATAGTCTTTTCAGACAGATTCCAATAATTATGGAATACTCTAGTAAAATCATCATTATAAAATTATTATTTGAAATGTTGCAAACATAGTATAAATAAGACAATAAACTTAAACAAGTATTGAGGTAGAAGTTATACTAATATCAATATTTGTCACACAGGAAACTAGACTTACCAGTACACAGGGCCCTAAAATTTTCACATGTTTTAGGGCAAACGTCTGCATAGAGTTCGAAGATGATCCTCCCAACTGAAAAGAGATGAGAAAATTGTTTTTGGCTCTGTAACACTCTCACGACCAATATTGAAACAACCAGTATTTATTTCAATGGTGTGGTTGAGCCTTTGCACTGAGAAATAGGGGTGGAAAGAAAGTGATTAAACTGTTTACACTACACCATTCTCACAGGTGAACTAGAATTATGAATGTTGGCCATATTGATTAGCATTCTGACCGAAACATTGAGGGTTTACATCATCACAGATTGGGTCAGGCAGAAGCCTATGGCTCCTAAAGAGTGGTGAAGCTTGTACAAACCTGATGTCCTGTACATTGTACAGTATGTTTTTACACACTTACCTCCCAGTAGCAATGTTAAAGTTCACTGTCAAAAACAATGATACAGCACTGTGTAATACACAAATCAGTGAAGGTTAGATCGCTGGGGACATTTCATGGCAGGGAAAAATTTCAATGCAGCAAGGGCACCATAGGTCAAGTGAAAACAGAATAAAATGGCTACCTAAAGGATGAAAGGCACTCGAGGTCAAGCCAGGTCAAGCTATGACATCATGCCTGACAGATCAAAATCATGATTTGGAAGAAATCTGCTACTTAAGTCTTCAAATAATCCTATCATTAGTTCCCTGACTGTGTCAATTGTTTGTTTATGTTGTTTGTTTGTTTGCAAGACTTTTTACTTTATCTATCAAGAACTAGATATTTTATGAACCCACCGCTAAATTTGCAGAGACCAACCTACCTGAGAGCCCATTGAGCTCTACGTCGAAGAAACAACGTGGCCTTACCAAGGTGGCCATGGCAGGTTACTCCCAGACACTGCAAAACCAAAATATCATAACACCAGTTATGAAAGTTGATACGACGAAACCATCACGAGAGTTAGAGTGAATAGCAGCTTTATGAGAAACAAATCTTGAACTTTGCACAGTTGTGTGGAAACACAAAACACTCCTGCACAGATTGGTTATGGACACACACTTCCTGGACTATAATAATTTGAACAAACTGTTCAGTATACTTTTTCAAAAATACATACTTTACCTCTTCTTGCCAGAGTACAGGTAAAAACAAGGCACAAGACAATATAAAGGACAATCATACTCTTGAAAGAGCTGTACCAGACAAATGAAAACACAGGAATGGCACACTTGATGTGACTTATAATATAACAATCTGAGGCCTGATCCCATACGCTCGTGCAGCTATGTAATTTTAATAAAGTAACAGTTTACAGTTCATGGAAGTTGGGCTTTTGACATTTTTAAGATACTCCTCTTCGTCACAGGTGTTGATGGCCTCGTGTCCTTGCTGGCAGCTCACTGACCCGACTACTCAACACTCTGCAGCCTACTCTGTGCTTTGGCGATGACCCTTGGACACAAGTAACGATGCCTACCAGCACACACGTGACAGATGCTATTGAACAGCGTATTAATATATGTTTCATCCCAAAAGAAAATACATTGATGCATTTTAATGTAATTTCAAATTGCTTAGGTTATCTTAGTAACTTTGAAACTATTTAACTTGCATATCTCAGAGAAGAAACTACTGAAGGTGGGCCGTGACCTGTGATGATGTGATCACAAGCATGATGGGAGTGCAATGGCCATGACTGTGGCCAAGGAAAGAATTCTTATCGTACAGCAGTGACATTAGCGCATCGGTGATCCGTTTGCACCAGCTAATAAATGTTTTGCTGGTTTGAAGAGCTTTTAGGGAACAGTAACAGCTGTTGCAGCGGCACTGCAAGGGATATTAAGTTTCTCAACGGCATACTGGACTTGGTGACATCAGCACTTGTTGAATTACTGTTGACAGCTATAACATAGATGGGACGCAACTGTAGCAATAATGCACGCAGGGATGAAGAAAATTTTGGTTACACGTGGCAAAAATAAAAGTATAGGCAGTTACAAGTGGTGTGTGAGTGCACAAAGTTTGTGCAAAATGTCTTGATTTTTTACTGAAACTAATTTTCACAGCTGGCAAATTTTAGCAAACGGCCGGTTGTTTTTGCTGGCTGCCACCTATTTTCTACATCCCTGTGCACGTATAGTAATTTGTATTCAATCTGAGTCCTGTCATAAAGAGACAAATAGTTGAAATTTGAGTGTCACAATCCAGAAGAGCTTCAGGAGAAAGTATGTCCATACAATAATCAATAAAACCTTTTTCAGCTTCAATTTTACAAGCCACACACCACGTGGGCCTGGACTTTCACTTTCACATTGGCAGAAACTGCACACTATTTATAAATCACAGATCGCTGTTTTTATCGGTCACACTCACAGCAAACACTGTGGAAGATCAGGAATTAATGGTAGGCTGCACGCTTGTTCGTTCGATCAGATTTTGCGACATTTTTTTCCTATATTGACAGACATATAACCAAGTCACATGATCTATCTGTCTGGCACTTTAATCGCTCTATGCCGATTTTCTCGATTTTGTTCCGCAATGGTTGTGCGGCGGGTGGGAGGGACTCGCTGCTTTTCAGCGCTTCTGTGATATCAATCTAGGGGCCGTTACTAACCTGGTTTACAAGGAGCTGAAAGCACACAAACAAATGTCCGCCCCATTCAAGCTGAACAAAAGTCCACCATATATTGAACATTTCTGCCTTCGAAAGTATCAAAGGTCGTTCCCGGAAATTCAAACGGCACTTACATTCAAATGAGTGGCAACGCCGCGACATCACGACGGCAATAGTATTGCATGACACGGAATGGTCGCCTTATCCGATGTACAAACAGGGAGAAACATTTGGAAACTAGATAATTCATAGTGTGCGGTACTTAAACGCTTATTAGGGGGCCATGCGATTGTTCAAAACTTCGCGAGTATCGAAAAAATCCCAGCATAGTGACAGAAGGACTGGACAAGTCTCGCTCACGCTCAGAGCATGCAGGTCGGTCTCGGAGTCTCGTCACTGACGGACGCGCAGGCTTTCTTTTGTAGCAGTCTTGACGAATTCGGTGTCTGTAACATGCACTTCCCACTAAAATACACACATCGTACACGTAACACGATGACATTATGGTTAAAATATTTTACTTTCAGCGATACTCACCCGACGCTTCTCTCCCCAGATATCAGGCGTCCCAAAGATGGCGCACGCGTCACGCCAAATAAAGCGCCCTCATTTGTAGTGTCTATAAATCAACGCGGTGTGTTCAGTGGCTCTAGGCCAGGCTGACAAAAAAGCTTTTGTGTCAACCTACATGTGACTGTTCTATAAACCCAATTGACATTTGCACCTCAAAGTTAGAGCTATTTACTCCTCATTTTGTAACTTTGTGACGGAGAAAGCAGACGAAATTTTCCCTAAAATTTCAAAAACATGCAATTGTAATTATCATACATGCATATATAAACCTACATACATATACATACACACGCACGCACACACACACATCAATCAATCAATCAATCAATCAATCAATCAATCAATCAATCAATACTTTATTCATCCCAAACACTGGGCAATTAAAATGGTGGCTGAGAAAACTTACATGCACGAACGAGAAATCTACAAAAGAGAAATAAATAAAAACAAACAACAGACATACACTAGATAAAAAGCTTGACATTTCTTTTCATTTAAAAGCCGCACTGCGGTTGGAATAAAAGAATGTTTGCGCCGATTTGACCTGCAAGCCGGGGGCTGAAAACGCCGACCGGAAGGAAGTAAAACAAACTCTGAAGATAAAAAATCCGTGGCAAAACGCGTCCAACGGTTTTCCTTTGATCTCGTTTTCAAATGTAAAAAGGAATAAAGACACTTTTTTATGTTTTTCATTAAAAGGTCATCAAAA
>LD358365.1:132575-148951 GCA_001465055.1 Ptychodera flava | reverse complement strand
CACACGTATCGGTCGTGACATCCGCACTTCAGCACATTTAAACTCAAGACGCAGGCTTGCCGCAATGGATTCTCCATTCACATATCGGATGCGCTATTTTTGCGGGCTGCAATCTCTTGTTTTCTCTTTTTAAATTACAATGCCTGCAAAAATGGCGCACACGCGTTTGTGTTTTTACGGAACAACCGCCCAAACATAATAGAACATCGACGTTATTATGATGTGGTAACACGCCTCCAACCAATTTAACCCGCTAATCGTTGTTTTTCGCACTGGTCTGATCTAAGCTGTTCGCGAAATGTCGCACTCTGCAGTGAACGATAGGCACCTTTAATAGCATGTTTTAATAGCCTGGAAACTTACTCTGTACTTGTTAATTAGTTTGCTACATTGTTGCAAACTGAATGGTTTTTATGCTTGATACATTGAACCTTGGGCGTACAACAGAGAGAGACTGAATCTCATACAGTACATGAACAGTGGGCGGAATGTCCTATATACACTGCAAGAGGAAGTTTTCATTTGAAAAGCATTGAAAGGAAAAATAAAAAAGTGCCGCTTTTTGTTTTTCCCCTAGGCATAGCCACTTGAAAATCTTTGCTTCCAGTGTCTAGTACTTTTATTGGCAGTCACGATGAAACGAATGGACGCAATTAGACCCCCCGTTTGGCGAGAGGGGTACCCTTATTTTGTTATAAATTTTTCGGAATGCGTAGCAACGTAACGAAAACGGACTTGAAGACAAGTTAGGGCTTTATCGCGTTTTAACGTAAAACAGAAAAGGTGTCTTTATCCCTTTTTACATTTAAATGCGAGGCCAAATGAAAAGCGTTGGACGCGTTTTGCCACGGATTATAAAACATGGGTTTTACATGATATTATAGAGCGAGCCTTCCGGAGCACCTGCTGATTATAAAAACAAAGCAAATTTCTCTCAGGAGTACCGATTATGTTGGAGCATATTGAAACGATCTTATCTAATGAGTTTTTATTTTTAACGGACAAATTATGCATCCAACAAATTTGGAAGCCCAGGTCAGGTTTTCCTATCGATCGAACGCGTTACCTTTGAGTCTGCGCAGTAGTGAGTTAGTTTCTGCTGCATTCTGCTGTGACTCGGGCCGGATGAAACTCCCCTTGGATACCGCATACACCCCTTTCATCACGTTCACCCCACTCACACGTTTCATATGAAAATAGAACACAAATCACCGCAATCATCCACTCAAACATTCATCACAAGTCACTGACTTGAACAGGGTCTCAGTATGCTGTTCTGTCTGTGAAATACACTCTATTGTTGACAACAAAATTTTAGTCCGGACTAGAATTCATTTGTCAACAATAACATTACATAGATACATAGTGTACAAACTCTATTGTGGTTGCATGTTGTCAAGACTATTGGTAAGCCTAATTTTATACTTCAACGTGATTTAGGGAGAAGGGTAAGAGAGTGTGAATTTATTTCACTTAAAGCTTCATTCACTTGAAAAAAGTGTTTGACTCATAAACATTTGGAGTGACCGGTATTTTTTATATTTTAATATTAGTTTGTGATTTAGAAATAAGCGTAATGGTACTTCTGGATAAAAGATTGCGGCCAACGCGATGTCTTGTTCATTCACCAGCCCGACGTAAATTGAAAATAGGAAATACAATCCATTTTCTATTTTCAATTTGGTGCAGACATGCGCATTGACATGCTGCGTCGCTAACCCGGTGACATCAAAGACGCCTCGCACGGCAATTGTTATAGTTACATTCATCGAACCATCAGCCGGTAAATGGATTCCAGATTTGCTCTTGACAAAGGGATTATAAACCCAACGGTGATACGCTCATGGAAAATGGATACCCAAGCGTGTTCCGAAGTCATAGAAAAGCCGGAGTATTTTTGTTATCATCTGGGCCCGTGAAAACATGAAAAAGGGGTACTTTTTGCAAAAGTTCATCCATGAAAGGATTAGAATAGCACTTTGAAATATGGTATATAATTTTCTTAGACGTACAGCCATTTCAGCGCTTAGCTGAAAATGTGATTAATTTAATGGGAACGTCATCTTTTTTATCATCTTTTTCCCCAAAAGTTGTCTTGTTGCTCCATACCGTAATGGTGGTCAGCACCGTATTATTTCACCACTTCCCGAGCTAAGAAATTATGTAGTTTTTTGTACATGTATATTTCTTACAATAAGGGTGTCTTTATGTTGAAAATCCTGATACAAGCAAAGGGTGTTTTTAAATTTAAAGAACAGGTATGTGTTGCTAGCTTTTACTATGAGTGCAAAGACCGCGTACCGGGGTTATAGTTAGCTTAGTTCGATCTTATATAAATTAATATTGGAAATAAAAAATAGAAAATCAAAAAATCTTATTTTCAAGTTCCTTTATTGAAATTTCTTTGTGGTACACAGGCTGGCCGCAATTTGTCATGGATTTATGGACCCACAGCTAAGCCATTTTATGAAGGAGATAAAACGCAGTGTTTATGTGCCCGTCTGTCTAAATCACCTGCCCCCGTGCCTTTAATCAGTTGTGGCCAGGTCTACTAAATTACCTTTTACAGTATTGTTTGCATGTATATCCTTCCCACAGTCTCTTGGTGGGCTATTCAGCTCTGGGACTATTCGACCCATAGACGAGTGTACAGAAGCGAGAAACTACACTCGTCTATGGGTCGAATAGTCCCAGAGCTGAATAGCCCACCAAGAGACTGTGATCCTTTCCCAGGCCATAATGAGCACAGAATTTACGACGGGAGGATTTTTGTCTGACGTCAAATGTCCTCATGACGTATAGGCCCGTGCTCGCCATCGCACGGATCATGGAGGTCTAAATATGCGAAGCGCTGTGGTGACGCCGTACCTGTCACTATTTTCCCCGCGTTTCTCGAACCTTGACCCGTCAAATGTACCGATGTATCATCATGATCATCGCCCAGCCTATGATGAGTCACTGTATAACCTTTAACCCTTGACCAACTTCCAAACTCTCGGCGGAACAGATAACTATTTTAGAGCCGGGTCGTGCCTGCTTCGGATCTGACAGCTTCAGTTCTGAACCGATGACATCTTACAGTTGGAGTTCGTTGAAAGACGAACTCGAACTTGGCGCAGTAATTTCAAATTTGTGATAAATATCGTATTCAACACAAGAACGTTCCCCGCCATGAGCTTGTTGTCAAGGACGCGCTTGTGCATTTGTCTCTCAAAAACGATATACCTCTCAGGGAGTATAAGAGAAAATATTGACCTTCAATGAACTACCTAATACTTTAAAGCAGCTTTGGTTTTATTAGCTATAGACAACTATGTCATCGCCCAAGTATAGTATAAGACGAGCGAAAACTCTGTAAATTAAGTTTCTTTAAGTCAAAATAACACGACCGCTCTAGTATTTTTTATTTTTATATTTATTTTCAATCAGTTGGTTTGTAGTGAATGACTGACAGTATACAATACAATACGAAGCCAATTCACAAGATAGTGCAGGTCATCACCAGGTCATAGTAAATTTACAAACAAAATGTGATTAATTGTTAATGTAGTGGCCGGATCACGATACTTAAGCGCGTGCAATTTGTACTATAGGTACTTAAGATGAGCAAACGATTTTACAGTATTTTAAATAATGTTTGAAATGGAAACAGAATATAGAAAAATTCAACAAACCCTGCTGGTTATTCTCTGTACATTAAAACATGTAAGACACACAAATATCCCGATATCTAAATCCTATGAGGAAATGTTTGCAAGCTTTGACGCCTGCCAGTGAATGAGTACCATGCTGTGCTAACTTGACGCGAGGACCACACGAATGAGGTGAATGATTTAAAACTGGCCCGGTATAGCTTTAACTACTGTTTTATTAATGGAAATCTGCTCTTTTCATCGAGAAATTGGAAAACTTGCTTCACCATTCTTTCTGAACAGGTTACGCCTGCGAAAGTTTACAGCCGTCGTCCAGGTAAAAAAATTGCATGTTACCGATTAACCGAACGGACATTAAAACAAGTTGAATCAAATTCAGTCCAGAAATATAATTAAGAATATCGCGAAAAAGTAATTAACACAAACACACTTTCGCCATCAAAACCAATATAAAAGCCAATTATTTAGCCGACACAATTGAAATCACATTTAAAAAAACACCCATTAATAACAATAATAAGGGAAATGAAAGTGCTACCATTCAATTCTTTGTTCAAAGATTGCAAAATAGTGGAAGAAGACAAACGTATATTATATATACTTATATAAATACAGAAAATCTGATTGAAATTCTAACTTTTTGTTAAAATTCGTGCATGAACCAATTTGTGAGACAACTTTCCGATGACCAGCTCTCAGAAGTGCATTCGTATTGCCTCGTCACTAGGTTGCGGACTTCGTCATCGATCATTTTGTCAATGAAAACTTTGTCTTCCATGGCTGTTTTATTCCATACAAATACACAAGCTCTACCCTATTCATTTTTGTTACACAATGTAATCGCATAGAATGTCTTTTCAACGTCAGGGAAATTTCATTTTAAGTCTTCATCCTGCAGTTACAACTGTGGACATTCCCCATTTGTAACGTTGTCGGGCGCCCTCCGGCGAAAAAAAACGGAGAATAAAAGCCGACAGACAACGTAGCCGGGATCCTTGCAACATCCTTATAGCATTGTTTAAATTATTAATTCTACAAGTCACGTCTAGGCAAGTTAAGTATGAGCCTCTACGAAATATATTGACTAATTTGTACATGTCGAGCGATATAACAAATTGGTACCGTGGACGTGGATTACCTAGATACAGCATTAGTTCGATCAAGTTGGGGAATAGGAAAATTTAACCTCAATTATTTATTGCAGAGGTAATTAATAGTAAGTAAGGGACCCTATAGTCACGGTAGCATCTTTACTTAGTAGTCAGTGTTGCGCACCCTAGCGTTGTATCTGTCCATTTCCTTACTCTCCATGATACACTGAAATAGAAAACATGCAAATAATGTCACACAAGGAACAAGAGCATTTAACAAAACCATACAGAATCATAAAACCAAGAAAAAATGCAAAAAGATATCAAATGCTGTGACAATAAAATCTTAGATCGTAGTAGAGGAGAAGTAGTTAAGTATATTCTTGATGACGAGTTGAATAAATAAATGAATATATACGTACATACAAACAAATTCAAATATACATACATACATACATACATACATACATACATACATACATACATACATACATACATACATACATACATACATACATACATACACATAATAACACTTACCAGAGCGCACCATACGAAGAACCAAGGCCAGAAGATGATACTGATAAGACAATGTAAACAATGGTTGACCCTTGGGGGTGGTCTGCAAAATGGGGAAATGTTCAAAATATTAACTTCGTCAAGAACGAAAATGTTTTGGCAGTGTACTGAAGCACAGTCTGACTGTGACTGAAGTGCACTTTGCCGTACTGTTCTGAAGTGAACCGTGCTGTACTGTATTAAAGTGGGGTGATTTGAATAATACCAAATGCATTTTATGTTATTTCCAAGACGAAAGACTCCATGCATAAAATGACTGATAAATCTTGCCAATTATTTATGTATGAGAAAAGTCACAAGATTCTGGGTTTGATATTCACAGGTGATCCACAATTTGGCTTCTTTGTTATGACATTGTTTTTCTTTTTCAGATTTCACAGTTTGGAAACGAAAACCCTGTGACGTCTAATGTATAAGGAAAACTCACGGCTCAACATCTTTGATCACGTAGGTTGTCGTCGTCGTTGCTTGTCCTGCTGGCGTTGCTCCCGGCGGAGGTCCAGCGGTACCGTAATACATCCCCGCGGGTGGCGGCGGGTACGTGCCGGGCATGGGCTGTGTCATAACGGCACCCGGCGGTGGTTGCGGGTAACCGCCGGGTGGTGGTTGCTGGTATCCACCATGAGTGTACGGCTGGTGATGATAGCAAAGAGATGATATGAGACAACGTTAACTTTAGTTTCGAAAGTCGTACAAAGGGACTATTAACCCTTTGAGCACCATAATTTTCTCCCGCCAAAATTTTAGTGCAGCAAAATTTTACCAATTTTTATGAATTTTTCTGTTATTTTTTGATAATTTTGGACCAAATGGACATCACATTTCATTTGCTAAAGATTTTTCTCAACATTTTGGCAAAAATTTGAGAAGAATTGACTGGGGTTTATTTTATAAAAGGGACAAAAATAGACCTTGGCGCCCAAAGGGTTAAAAGTGAAGCACAAAGAATATGGATGAAAACACCGCACTTTCGATAACAAACGGCAATATCCCGCTGTATGAAACAACTACAGTTTACTAGTATACCACAGATAGAGAAAATGGCACAATGTAAGGTAGTTCGCACCGAAAATGAATTCGCATGAAAGATTGAAACTTTATTCAAACTTTTCTGAAAGAAACTTTCAACCGTTCCTTTTCAAAACCAAGTATACAATAGGGGTTTCCAATATTTGAAATTTGAATTTTTTTCGTTAAACTTCGTTACTGAACCAATTTGTATGGCAGCTTTCGCTGACCAGCTCTCAGAAGTGCGTTCGTATTACCTCGTCACCAGGTTGCGGACTTCGTATATTTCAAAATTCAAAATAGCCGCTATTCCTGTGTTATCTCCTTAAGGGAATATGAAATTCCCGATTTTCACAGACTAAGCCGGTGAAAAATTTACTTCATAAGCTTCAAAATGA
The DNA here is from genome assembly GCA_001465055.1 of Ptychodera flava. NCBI lineage: Eukaryota > Metazoa > Hemichordata > Enteropneusta > Ptychoderidae > Ptychodera > Ptychodera flava. The sequence continues at coordinate 142,222 of LD358365.1, read as the reverse complement.
GCCCTTACACAAGTGGTAGGCCAAATTTAAAAAAAGATTGTAAAACTTTGAAAGTCAGAAAATCTGGCGCATTCTACCTTAATGGTAGAACGATTAAGCATAATGTCAAAGAACTAGACTACGTACGATTTTTTAAATTATTTTCTGCATTTGAACAACAACAGTATAAATCACTCTATTTGTAACAAATGTGAAAATTTGATTTATCTTTGGAAAGATAATTTCGAAGAGTCGGCTGGAACGAAACTAGGTGTGTCTTTCTCGTTTGTTCACAACTTTTGATGGATTTTGTCATTGGAAAGTCAGCCAACGCCAATTGTCTTATTTAGGTTAGTAGGTCACCGGTCACATTGCAGGAACAAATCGAATACGGTGTCGATGACAAATACGAAAACGTGATTACGTACTTTGACTTTGCACAACTTTCATACTTACCGGAGGCGGACCGGCGGGATATGCTGCGGCTGGCTGCTGTGGCTGTTCTGGCTGGCCCAGGGCATTTACTTGGTTCGGGTCTTTCTCTTCCTGGGTGTTGGATGGAGGATTGGGCTCCTGGTTCGCCCCCTGTTCGCCTTGGTCGCCGCTCGACATTTTATGCAAATTATTTGGTCCTTCCGCAAATATTCTGAAAGAGAAGTAATTAAATAAATTGGTTTTTTTTTGTTAATGTGCATTTACTTCGACACCGCACAAGGAAAATTCCACAGTCTATACCGTCGCATACGAAGTACAGTCTCGCGATGTGTTGCTCTGTACATTCAGTTCGTGTAGTCGGCAAGATCATGGAAGCTAGTAAAAAATGAAGACAAGGGCGCCCCCGGCACCCTCTTACTAGTAAAGAACATTCCGGCATTTCACACACAGACAAAACGTTGTTGCAGTGTGGGCAGGTTGGTAACTATGACAGTCCGATGAAATTTTACTTCGAAGCAGATTATTAATTTACTTAGTGACAGTCTTTTCAGAATTCTGGATATCCTGAGATTAGAATTCACTTAACTTATCACAATATTAGCAAATTTTCGTCTCCGTCACAGTCAAAGAGTATTCGATAGTCAATCTCTAACAAAAAGTCATCCGACAAATAAACATTCGACGAATTTAAAGATTGTTGACTGCAGGGGGATATAGGGAGTAAACATGACGTTGAATTTCAAATTTTAACTCAGGGTTAACTAAGAATTGTCGTTATATGAGAGACCCTAGGTAATTTACAGTCCTTTTAAATCTATCACCGTTATCTCCACTCAACGACTCGCCACAGTTTGAACTGTAAAGAGGCAAGTAACAAAGACAGTGCACAGGGTTTAAAGTCTACGCTATTTGCAGTGTCTGAGGCAGGCAACCGCTTAGTGTCGGGAAGCCCTTTGTGATGTGACGATATCGAGATCACAGAAATTGCCACCTGGAGGTTAAAATCTCTCGCACTGATTTCACCTCCCAAACAATTAATTTTATGTTCTGACGGTGCAGCGCTTGGGTGCCAAATGGACATTTTCTGACAAATGTTACAATTTTCATAAACATACGTTGAAACGAATGCAACCAATCGGCGATGAAATCATATTATTTACATATCACATCAGCTGAGGTCATGATGATGCTCATTTGTTTTGAGGTCGTCTCGATGTTCTTTTGTTTCGGGGTCACCCGAGTCGCCCGTCGTGTCCACGACTGCGATAACTAAGTAAACGACAAAGACATTTTTATGGTCTTTATAATATTTCGATGTTTTCAACACCCGCTCCAGTCAGTGATAATCACCACCATAAACTATGGTATGTAAACGACTACACCTCTCATCGTGCATTGTGTATCTTGATATCCCCCCCCCCCCCGATAGAGCACAGGTCAAATTTCGTAAGTTTATCGGCCACTCCGCCGAACAAGAACAAATAAAAAGAATGAACCTTGAATTCTGTGCCTTCTACTTTGCCTGACAACTGTTTTTTAAACAGACTACAAACACTGAGCATATGGATAAACAGTCAGTATACGATGACGTCACGTTTCAGAGACAACTTGGGTCACGGTGTTTCAAAGTGTCCTCATGTCACACATCCTAAATCATGAGATAAACTCGATTGCAGAAATCATATATGCAATACATAAAAATTGTTGAGTCCGCAGTCTATATTTATTGTAGATACATGGTCATATGACATCATCTTTCTTTGTCTGCGCTATCCGTAAATCGGAGCTAAAGGGATTCCCGTTGAATTTTTTTTTCAGAATTTTGAAAATGCCGAACATTTAATGTAACGGATGTTTTACACGATAGAATTTGAAAGAAACAATATTCAAAGTCTTTCAGGGTAGAAATAGATGATAATTTCAAGCCGCGAGAACAAAATTCAGTCCGATTTAATGTTTTAATAGTACACTTTTCTTTGTGCTCAGATTCGCTTTGTAATTCACTAGATAGAAGTCGAAATGTATCTTCGAATATTCGAGTTAAATCAGACAAAATGTAAATATTTGCAAATTTTAGCGAGTAACTTGTCATTATGTGCATCCAAAAAACGTTATCAAGGCGTTACGTAGTTTCTGAGCGGCAAGAGGTAGGTCGTTCGTGGTTGTGTAACGCGTCGACACCCGTTCATGTTATCACAGCACAGAAATATAATGATGTCGTTCTCAAAAATGGTGGCCACTCGACGATTGTTAGATAAGTGCGTCACAAGGATGAGTCCTTGTGTTCTCATTTTAACATTTTTTTTCTGTTTCAATAATTAACACGGCATTATAAGCTACAGATAGCGGTTGCTTGGCAAAAGGCGCGATCGCAACCACTAGCTGTTTTCTCGCTCAATGGATTTGGCAAAATTTTCCTCTCGATATACCAGCTAGACGTCGAAATAGACCACAGTTTAAGCCGTCGGCAGAAGTACAGACACGAAGGCACACATGACAATGACGGTACCCATCAGTGACATCGCGATCCATCGATACGATATAAAAAATGTTGTATCTCACCTTTTGTTGCGACGAGCTCAAAATTCTAAATCTACAAGAATATTCCTTCTCCTGCGTCCAATTGTTTCCCCCTTTTTGTCAAAGTATCGCCGCTTCTCAATAATCTTTCCTGGGAATTCTGGCTATTTTGGCTCCTCACGCGTACACGTATAGCACGATGAAAAATGGCGTCAAGCGGGATGACTGTACCTGTATCTGATCTTCTCTTCAACCAGCAAGTGACCCTATAAATCTGAAACATGGGTTAAAGTGTTACTAACATCAATGACGTCAGAATTTGATTGGAAGGGTTGGCCGGCCGGGCTGAAGTGACAAGGTCCAATGTGCAATCGCATGACATGGCTAACCATACGCCTGACGCACATCACAATCCCAAGAGCATAACTCAGTGACTGAATCTTTTCTACTTTTATCTGGAGAAAAGTTGCCACCATTAAATTAAAACAGTTGAAATGTTTATGTGATGTGATAACAGCTGAAATAAAGGATATAGCTGTGGCAGACACACAGACAGACGAACATACACAGACAGGCAAATACAAACAGACATGAACACAAAAAGATTGCGAAGTTCGCATGACCAAAAGGTTCTCTTCATAGGCGGCCAGATTATAGGCGAGCGGTTAATATTTCGCGCCAAATATCCAATAGACAATAAAATTAAATTACACAGAAGAAAAAACAGATTTATCATACAATGAAGGTTCAAATTGATATTTCCATTGAATGCTTTACTGCAAAAACGACCAAGCCGCCAGTAAAAAAATTACGAAACTTTGGCTCTTTAATCTTCTCATTCAGATAAGAAAATGCCGTTTGATTTTTCGAATCATCATTTCGACAGTTTAAAGTCGGACTTGGGCATATATAACGTGAGCGGTAGACCCGAGTCTATGACTCAGAGTTTCCGCTCTCGAAGTCAAAGTTTAAAACTTACACAAATTAACATCACCACCAGCAGCAGTATCATGACGATTCGAAATCAAAAATTGCGGAAGTTGATCAACCCATATCATGGTTGCTTATTTCCCAATATCGGTTCGGCTGGCGTGTCATCCTTCCTGACAAAGATAAATCGGAATGTAGAAAATGATACAGAGAAGCGCCGCCATCTTTCAACCCACAGAGGGTGACAGAAGTCAAACAACCCCTCGGGTGATGCTATAGAAGTTATGAAAAGACAAACAAATAAACAACGATCCGTTTTGTTGGATGCGCAGACGCAAAGGCTGATGGATTATATTCTATCAGTCAAGAGGAACTCAAAGATTATTGTAGGATTACCTTGGAAAACAAATAACACAGGTGTGAGGTCGCGTGAAAAATTAACATAACATCGTCTCGTTTTCTTTCCCATAATTTCAGATGATAAAACTCACCGCCTGTTCAACCCTGGTAAGTTTCACCTTCAGTGGTGATGTCTACAAGAACCCACAAATATCCGTATCAAAAATAGAGATAACAATTATGGCCTAAAGTATGAAATGGATAATTATAGTTGCCACAGATGATTGTAATGAAATTATAGGACACCAAAACTGAACACATCAAAATAGAATTGATTTATGTACTATACTTATTTTTAGAAAACCATTTTCTTCAGTTATGGTCGATGGGGATGTATAAGATAGATGTTGTATTGGTACATTTTCATATCATTAGAATATTAAAGCAAGGCATTCACTAAGGGACGGACCATTAGATCTTGAGAGGGGGGCTTGTCAAAAAACAGAAAAAATTTAAAGCAAATAGGCAAAAAATCTTCAGACTACTTTGCAAAATAAAAAAGATAAAATCAGAACGCAAAAAATTATAAATCTGGCAGTTTACTTAGAAAAAAAATAGCATACCATGACTCACTTGGAAAAATAAAATTCAAAAATTTACAGTTGTAAAAAAGCATATTCACAATCTGTTTTTGACCACCCCACCTTCCAAGATCTTATGGTCCGTCCCTAATTATAGACATTCCCTTTCCCCGGGATAAGGCGTTGGCGCGCTGTGACATCATCAACATCTGTCGTCTGCAACTGTTATTGCATGAACACTTTCTCGCAGTCTCACTGTAACTGTGCGCGGTAGTTTCCTCAGAAAACATTGTAGAAATTGTCGGACGCTGAAATAATTAGGCAACGTGAAAACCCATCATACAGACATCGATGGACGTTTGGGCTTCAGTCGTTCTCTCGATCGCTTACTTACTGGGTAACGCGACTGGACAAGGTAGGCAGTCTGCCCTGACATTTTGCAAAAGTGTGCCCTTTTGTGTTTATGATTTTTTTCATGTACTGAATGGATTAGAGAATTTCAGCTGTGTATTTATACCTTGAACTCTCCCTTCAACGTCGAAAGTAAACCAGACTTACCATTGTCCGGTCTTTAGATTCACGTCGAACATTCCGTTAAAGCGTCAAATCTGTCGTAGATTTTGGTAGAATACCTTTGAATTCTGAGACATTAAAAAAAACTGTTTTCTAAATATTATGTTTAATTACTCTCAAAGGAAAAGTTGGTATGATTTTACTAACACTCTTTATTTATTCTTGTCGCAAAATGTGTTCTGCATTTCATAAGTACGCCAGCCTCCCCCCCCCCAACTTGTTTTTACACGTCATTGCGTTATAATTACATTCACGATGCCTCAGAAATGCTGAATTTTCCTGTGATATTCTGTAGCTATTACTGATAATTCTAGCAAGCCCTGCTAAACTAGAACTTTCGGATTAACTTTGTCTTAGAAATTCAGAGAAATCACCTCATTTCCCCTTTGATTTAGCGTTCACTGTATGAAGGCCCAGTAGCTGTAACGTTTGATGTTTTTTTTCACTATTTTTTGTTGTGTATGTCAATTGCTAGTTTTTGTTCTGCTTCCCAAAGAATGTTGAAACACCTATTAAGCTTATTTAGCTTGTCAACACATCTATACCTGTAAAATGCGCTGCATGTCATTGTTTACATTTGAATTATTATCCAGACCAGAATTAACAATGCATCCTGCACATGTACACGGTGAGTTTACAAGCTGAATACTGTGTATCTCAACACGCTTTTAAGAGTACAGCAAGAAAATGTAGTCGATACGAAATCGTCAAACGTTACGGCTACTGGTCTTTTAATTATTTCTGGTTCTCTATGCTTAAAATCTCCAGAGACCGTGCCTACGATGAGTGGCCATGAAGTTTTAGGTGGTCGATATGTGATATCAAATGAGAGAATGATTTGGCAGGATGCCAAAGATCACTGCCGATCATACAGCGGATGGCTAGCCTCTATAAACGACGAAGCAACAAATACGGCACTAATTGCCGCTGTCAATGAAAACGTCAGAGGTAGGCAGTGATTACCCCATGATGCATTTCGGCGATTGCTCCTCAAGTTGATTTTAATAAACAACGCCACCACGCGCCACGTCCCTTTACTCTTATTATGAATCGGCAATGCACTCTTCAGATTGTTAACAACACGCCCTTGACAATATCCACTGACGCTAGCTGACAAATACTAAAGAAACTTTCACATTTTCATAGGAAATTAATGTTATCGACGGGTATGACACATATTTTAACTCTTTCCAAAAGTCGGAGTATAGATTCATGTTAATCATGCATGAGAGCTACCATCATTTTCTGTATTCGGAAAATCTTTATGTAGTTGTTGAGAGAGAGAGAGAGAGAGAGAGAGAGAGAGAGAGAGAGAGAGAGGGGTAGATTAATGCTGGACTACTTCTCATGCATTTTAGCCAATGTATGGATCGGTATCAATGACAACGACGACAAAGATGGCACGTACACAAACGCTGATGGATCCGATATGGTTTACACTTTCTGGGCGGCTGGTGAACCGAATGATCAGGGAGGCTTGGAATTCTGTGCACTCATGGAGTAAGATATGCAATGATTTTCTGATATTTTAAAGCTCCCGTATTATTCTCTCTCTCTCTCTCTCTCTCTCTCTCTCTCTCTCTCTCTCTCTCTCTCTCAGTTCTCTTGTTTGATTTGAAACGCATACCTCGTAATTGCAGTGCGTTAAGCCTTGCATTTCTTTTCGATTTTTTCTTCCGAAGCTCAAGGAGCAATAACAAGTGGGCTGTAGACGTCTGTGCACGTTCCTACCGTTTCATCTGCGAATTCGGTAGGTATTGACAGTTTAAACAACCAAACCAAGCAAGAGTAATCTTGTTGTCCTCTTGGTTTGAATTTTGTGCATTAAAGGCTGGGGTCTCTTGATTTTGAAGTTCGAGGTTGAAAGTATGGCGGTTTCAGACTTTTTCTGTCAAATCTGTTACGAGATGGTTTTGAGAAAGTGCATGTGATGTACACGCAGCACGTTTAACGTGTTGCAGCAAGGTTACTATCGTGTATGTTTACGTCACGGTAAACTTATCTACCAACGACCACGTCTTTGTACTTGGATGTTGGACCACAGTCCCTCAATTGGCGTTGGGTGGGGGGGAGTGGTCGTACCTTCCCGTAATCTGAAAATTATCTCCATGATCACAGATGTTCCGGGCGATACAGCTACTGATGTCATGACAACAGTGATCGCAAACACTGAAGCTGAAACGACAACCATTCCGAACCCGACAACGGATGGCGAAACCACTGAGTCCATCCTGACTGAAAGAGCGGCGACGACGACGGTTGAAGATACTACAAAACTGCCTCCAACAACAAGAGCTGCACCACAACCACCAACAACGACGACGATCGGAACCACAACACTGCCACCAACGACCAAAGCTGAAACATTACCACCATCAACCACGGCTACAACGCTGCCATCGACGACGGATACCGCATCAACCAAGGCAACGACAAGGCGATCAAGGAATGACGGTGGGAAAATATGGCTTAAAAATATTACGTAGGACCTCCGATTTTCACAGATTTATTTCATATCGTTACAAACAGGTCTCCAGTGTTGTCAATTAGCATGACAGATTCAATTAAAGGGAGGGGCTCATCATCGACTTTCCTGTTTACATTCCACGTATTTCATGCACTATCTCAGATGCACCATTTCAACAAAGCTGCAACATTTAAAGTTCACGTTGTACATTACGACAAACATGTTTTAAACGGCCAGTATTGCTAACTTTTGATAATTTTTTCACGATTTTTGTTTTTAATTTCAACCATAATCATTGTTAAAGCATGTTGATATTGTTCAGCTTGTCAAGTAAGCCCATACGTGTGAAACCGCATCGTTCTTGTTAAAAAGTGACTTCTGGTCCGCACTAGAAGTCAAATATAAACAATAATGATGCATTTTACACATATAGACGATAAGTTAACAAGCTCAATAGTGGGTGTTTCAACATTCTTTGGGGATAGAAAAAGAAGTTGCAATTGATATACAAAAATAAAAATGGTGAAAAAAATTGTCAAAACTTAGCATTACTGTCCTTTAACTTTCATCAACTTGATAACAAACGTACCTTGCACACAGTGTTCATATTTGCTCGTATAGGTCAGAGAGCCTTTGAGCGCAGTTCCAACGACTTCTTTTCTTTTAACATGAACAATGAGCTCAAGTTAGATGAAAAATTGTGAGTTCATAAGCTGCAAGAAGTTGTAGTATCGACTTTACCTTTGAGACTCCACACCTGCGACAGGTTAACCCTTTGAGCGCCAAAGTCAATTTTGTCACCTTTACAAAATACACCCCAGTCAATTTTTTTCAGATATTTGCCAAAATTTCGATAAAAAGCTGTAGCCAATGAAATACGATGTCCGTTTTGTTAAAAATTATCAAAATATTACAGAAAAATTCATAAAAAATGGTAAAATATTGCACTAAAATTTTGGTGGGAAAAATTACAGCACTCAGAGGGTTAAACCTTGAATGTGACGTCGACCCTAAATTTAAGTCAAATCGAGGCAGACGCGGCAATAAAAGGTCATCCCTGGCATGAGTTTAATTGTTTACCACTCTGGACAAGAAACTTTAAAATGAGAAAACTACGATCAAGACTGTATCCGCAATCCAAATAAAAGTCACCCAGGGTATTGGTCTGTTTGTACCCCTTGATGAAAGCTACCGACAAGTCATCTTCGCTCGACAAGGTCTCTCGTCCGGGCAGCTTGATGCTCCCCGAAATCTGGTAGTTAGTGGGAAGTAACGGACCTGTGCGAGCGGATAATGACGACAAGTGGAGGGGCTAGACGCGGTAGAAGTAGTTTACAGAAATTGGAAAGGGTTGTTTGTTGATAGAATTCCTTGCACAATGTGTGGTGTGGCGTTGACAGTTATGCAAGATACATAGAAGTTCCAGCTCAGAATTGTACGTTTGACTCGACGCAATTGAAGTCACAAAGGTCGCGATGTAAAATGTTGTTTTCCTGATGGGATTTGGGTGAATTTGATACAGTCGCCATTCCGACCAAACCCATGAACGTTTTTAACTGATGCTTTGCAATAAACAAAAAATAAATTGATTGAAAATAAGAGACATATATTCTACAGAAGGATACTAGTCCAATTAATGGTCAGCCTCTACTACATGGTATCTCAGCCATCTTGAACGAAATAACACGTTTGACAGAGCTAGTTTGACATCACATTCAAAGGGGTATAGTCGTTGGAACTGCGCTCAAAGGTCTTGTGGGACCCTACGACCAATGTAAACACTGTATCCAAGGTACGATGGTGATTATTAATGAAAGTTAAAA
>LD358365.1:113856-130350 GCA_001465055.1 Ptychodera flava | reverse complement strand
ACTAAATCGGGATAATTTGATAGGGGAAGTAAAGTCTGTTTAATCTGCAAATGTAAGCTCACCTGCTTTTCTTTTATGTTATACATTTGTTTTTATGAGTAATTTGTAATATTGCAACATTCAGCTTTAGAGCACCTAAGATTTTTGAGAATTTTGAAAAATATGAAAATCCAATTATTCCAAATTAGTTTCTATCGTGTTAAATATTTTATCATCTTACTTTTCATAATCATCTTTTGGTTTTTTTCATCACCAGAGTTCATCATCACAATGATTGCACTGTTTACTGTTTTTCCGATGTCAGTTCTTTGGGGATACGTAATATTTTTGATCAACAGGGACGCGGCTTTTAAGAATTTCAACAAGCTGACAGGAAAAGGAACGGAACGCCACAAGGTAGAAAACGATTATCAACCTGGACCCGCTGAGACAACCCCCTCCTCCGATCCTCACACGTACGAGGCGATAGACGAAACCAAGCCGTCAGTGGAAGCAGGGACCAGCCATCCCGGCGAGAACGATGGTGGCAGTGCCAAAGACAACGATACCGTGGTTAAAGATAGAGATGACGGCAAAAGCGATAGTGCGCCAACTGTCACAAAGAGTGAAAATCAAACCGAGGGGAACAGCATCGCCGTAGACGCCGAAGTTCATGAAATTGGTTCCCATGGTGACGGAGGAGAGGCCACCCCGACAGATGGAAGCCAAGAAACCGTGAATGAGGAGGGAGAGGCGTCTCATGAGGAGTCGGGAGGAGAAACAGCGAAAAACAGAAAGGCCGCTGACCAAAAGCCTGACAATGTTGGAGAGCAACCTGAGACGGAGAAGGTTGCTACCACCGAGACGGGACCAAACGACGGCGGAGATGTAGACGACGGAGCCGGCGAGGGGCAAGGGACGGCGGACGACGCCGTTCACACCAAGACAGGAGCAAACACCGACGGGGGTACAGACAACACGGACGGTATAGGGCAAGGAAAAGAGGGCGAGTCAGACGACAAGATATATGATGGCGATCCTGGATCCGGAGAAGGAAAAAGGGGTGGGCATGACGAGAGCAGTGATACGGAAAGCGAACGCAATCGATACCTCGGAGACATGGCTGAGAGCGATCGTCAGTCGGGCACCGGTGAGGCTGGTTCTCTGAAAGGAATGAAAATCGATGAAGGCGATCCCGATCTGTGTACGGAGAAGACTTCGGTCGAAACTTAGTTGTTGCATCTTTGAATTGTGGTGAAACAACCACAATGCATGTCCGCACTGTGTGACATCACTTATAGGTCGTGATTGTTTAAATCAGAAGTCTTAGATTGAAACGATTACAGTGTACATCATTGTATGTAAGGAGATGAAAAGTAAACACCTATTACCTGGTCATAAGGGCTATAGACCCTGTTTATACCCCGAGGAGCCGTGCGTTACCAGAAACACATCGTTATTCCCCGAGTCCATAGGCGGAGGGGTAAACTTATAGCTATGTGTTTCTGGTAACGCACGGTCATCACAAGGGGTAATGAACAGGTGGGCTATAGCCCGAATAAAGACCAGGTTTCAGGTGTTTTATAAGACGCCACACGCTCATGTTGCTTCATGTTAGCCTATAGTTTTTAATCCGTTTAATGTGTTTTGATATTATGCATTGCAACAATCCATTGTGACCAGTTCAGCCTACTTGGCAATTTCTCCACAGCGGTAACAGTGGTACCAATTTCTTCACAAAAATATCTTTAGTATACCTGGCAACATCCTTACTTGCACGTGAATCTTTGTCGTCATTGAGCTGTTCAACTTCCTTGGCTGTTGGAATGGAAAATCTTGCTGGTTTGGAGAGAGGCCCGTCGCCCATCATCCCGGGCGCTCATCACGTTCTAGGCACCCGCCATAGTTTCAGAGCTGCAGACGACACTACGCGTATGGTCACGTGGCTGGGCACTTTTCCAAATTTGGCAAAAGTTTTGCTTCAATGTCTGTCCTTCAAAAATATTCTCTGACGTCACCTTTGTCGATTCAGTGGCGACTAGACGTATCTATTTGCTCGTCACGTGACGTATTCTGGGAAATCGCAACACGGAATGAGCATCTGACGTGTTATAAAAAATATTGAATCTTTTCGTAGCACAAAAACAACCATCTGAGATGACTAAGAGGCGGGCATTGTCGTGTTTTTGTCCTTTATAGCTGCATGAAGTTTTCTTGATTTTTGTAAGCTTATGGTCCACACATGTCTGCGGGCTTTACGGCAGTACGCACCTCAAAATATTGAAAAACTTACACTATTGCTCTGACTTTTAGTATGGAAACTTTAAATCACCCCTTTCCTTATCAAAAATAAAAATCAGAGATGTGTGATGACTTCAGTCTCTTCTCGTTCGTCTCTCCGTACTATCGTGTTTTGTTTTCTGTTTGATGTGTGCCTCCCCTCGTTTCCTGGCACACTTAGGTTGCTTCAACGTCTGTCTGTGTTTCGTTATTCATATTTTCTACTTTGTTGAATTCTCTCAATGTTACCAAGCAAAGCCTAGTATTGACACTTCAAAACAACATATGTTGGGGAAAAACGTCGTGTACACAACGTTGCCACAACTGTGCTGGAGTCAAACATCGCCTGATCTTTATTCGGTGATGTCATGAATAAAATTGTCTATTATACGAAATTTTTATCCCAGAGTCAGTTGGTTGGTTTTTAAGTCTTGTCTTCTATTATGTGATGTACCCGTGTTTTCCTCTTCCATTTACACCCGTGTCAATACTCTACCCAATGGGCTTACACCATGAACCACACTGAACTTGCTGAGATGTGATATACCAAATTTGCGTATGATCGTGACGTTACCTTAATTTAATGCAGAAGATAAATTTGCATTTATTCATAATTAAAGAATATGCATGATATTTGTTTTAGCTTGAATATATCATAAGTTAGTAAAAAATATAATCATGGTCCTAATTTTTCTGTGAACATGAAAGCATCTTATTGTTAGACAGGATGAAAACATTGATGTTCCTCTATCGTGCCTACTGCTCTGTGGTGGACGACGGGCTGACATTTTTTCCGTATAAGTAGGTTGAGAAGGGTGGGCGGGCAAGTTGTTTTACATCAGCGACCCCGGGCGGAGAAATTTCATTCTTTTATTTATTGGGTGACTTTTAAAATGCCCGAAGGGCGGGCAGGCAGGATTCAGAATCTGTTTTCGGGACTTTGCCGATATGAGGAGGATGGAAGTTGAGACCCATGTAGCGGGGGAGAAGGCAAAGGGTTGAGGCGATGGGGGAGATTTTCTAGCTCAATGTACTGAAACATACCATGTTAGACCAGATAAATCACAAGTGCAGCATTTATTAGAGTAGTCTGTTACCTGTCCGACGATAATCACAGGTAAGCCAAGGCGGGCGTTGCTCAGAGTGCAGAGTTCACACTCGTCCGCACACAAGCCATGTGACTTGGGAGCGGGCTGCCAGTTACATCAGCTACCGAGGCATGTTATCCGTGGTCCACGTTAAGCCTGTGTAAAGGTAGTTCGTCTCCTCAGATATGAAAAACAACTGCCGTTGTTATTGTCGGATTTAAAATGAACTTACGCGACACAGGCGCATATGGTATGCTGAGGTGATATAAAAAGTTACCGCCGACCGCATTCAAGCGATCTCCACTGCAGCAAGCGTTGTGTCTCGAAGTATACCGTGAGCTGATGACATCGGCAATGGCCTTTTTCGGTTAAAAGATAACCACGAGGTTAGTTTTATCTTTGTTTATGTCGATGGTAGCTTGTTGTGTGTTCGCCATTTTGAATAGTATCGAGGTCTTTTAGATTAAAGTAATATATCGTTTTACCCATATTACCCGCTGACATCATTTTGCTATGGGAGTCTCCCACAGATATTCAGAGTTGCCTGACACACATTCAAGGGTTCTTTCACGGTATATTCCCTAAATATTCTGAAAAATAATATCAATTTCACAAAACCACCCTACAAATTAGCTCAGGTATGTCTGTTTTGTATTTTTTCGTTATTTCTTACTATGAAACTACCAAATACGAAAACACATATGTCGACCGTTTTAATGTGTCAGGCTTCAGAAATACCTCGTGCGGGGATCGGTCACCTGGAAACTTGGTGCAGGTAACGTTTAAAGTACGATGCATGCATCAAAGGAGTGCTACGTACGCCTTGACCGATCGATCGTAAACTGTCATGGTAAGAGTGTCTTATCTTGAACCCCTTCAGCGCGATTAAATGTAGTTTCGCCTGTTGTTTACCATTGTACTGTTAGAACTATAAATAGAATACAAGGGGTAGACGGGCTAGGCTTGAGATAACGGGAGGATATGGCCTTGGCTGTTCTCACGAACTCGCAGCTAGCTGGACATTATTCAGATAGTATCATATTTCATTGTTGTTTCTGAACCTGAGGTCCATGTGGGCACAGAGGTCATTGCTTACCGGTACCTGTGTGATGTGGGTAAAATTAGCCACATGTGAAATATCGTCACATTGAAATATCCTATTGCTTGGGTTTTTAAAATAGACTACACTTGTTTACATGCAAACTATCTGTTGCACGTTGCGGCTAACAAATAAAAATGCTCTGATTTCCAGAAAGGTTTTTCCTCTAAGCTCTATTACCTATTTGAAAGGTGAAACTTTCAACTGCAATCGTAATATGATAACTCACTTTATGACAAGTCAATATTTGAACAGGTTAAACGATTCCGACAGAATGCACTTTGTGACCGTCAAAATATCATTTTGATGAATGGAAAACGACATCGTATCCTACCATGTTCTTTTTAACAATGCCATGAACTAAAATGTCACCAAATGAGTTCTAAGCAATTTTAATTATATTTTCATCGACGTGCCAAGATCTATTCCAGATCTGTCGGTGAGCAGTGCCAAAAATATATAAATCCCCCAAACCTATATCCCTTTAACGGCCAGCAGAATGTGTTGCATCAATCAATATTAAGGTAGTATGCGACTCGAAAATGAAAGACTTAAACTTTTGCTCAAACTTTCCTTAAGGAATCTTTCAACCATTCTCTTTCAAAATCAAGAATAAAAATTTGGGGTCACCATGCAAATTTTGGTACTAGAGTGACAAATAATCCAAGATTAATCTATATTTAAAATTCAAAATGGCCGCCATCCCTGTTTTAAGTCTATGAAGAAAAGTGAAATTTTCGAATATCGAAACGGTGAAACGGCGATGTTTTCTTACACCAAGAGCTTTAAAATGAACCCCCACAAGTGGTACATCAGAAAAGAATTGTAAAAGTTTGAGAGTCCGAATATCTGTCCTGGAGGCACATTCTTCCTTAACAATCCGAACCTCGCGAGTCGCATACTACCTGCTACAATTTAAACCCGATAAACTGAGTACAAAAAAAAACTCCCTGTGGAGTATACCTTTACAAAAACTATTTTTTTAAAACTTGTTAATGGGATTAACAACAGCGATTACTAATACATATCTATTAAAAGAATATACATTTCTGGAAGCATAACTAGAAACAAAGGATAATCTTCAGTTGTTACATTCAACATCATAGGGAAGACCATTTCTGCAGATGAAAACCACAGTTTGTCATTCGCTGTTGCAATCTTAAGTTCTGTTACATGGATATTTTTGAGCCATAAAATAAACCCAGTAGCATTCGGGATTTGCTTATTTAACTTACGGTAATAAATATACACACGAATTTGCAATGCTATGAAGTTAACAATAAAACTCTGATTTGGGTCGCCTAAAACCGCACTCAGTATGGATGGTGGTTTACCAGAGACCCTCGAGAAAAACTCGCCGGATCTATGGGTATACCGAACATTAAAAGAAGATCCCTTCAGAGCGTGGCAGTACAATTACAACTGTGAAATAAATAATCAACAGACTCCGTTCCAACCTTGCATAAAGCGCAAAGTGCGGTTGTAAATTTCTGTAGTTAAACTTGTTCAGCTGTTTGTTTGTACACAAAATATTGTGGAGTAGTTTAAATTCGAAAGCTCTCGCCTTACAATCTAGTGATAACTTGTATGTAAATTGATACATTTTCTCCCATTTTGATTAAAACTATTAATCATTTCTCCAAAGCTGCTTGACTTCTTGGAACATCTACAATACGATCACTCAATTTACTTTTCAAACTCTTTTTGGTTAGAGAATCACATGTAAAGAATTCAATTGAATGGTAGTATTTTTAAATTTAGATTTAAATTACAAAACACCATATTTTTTTAATCACAAACAAATGTCGGTAGGATAGCTTGCCTTCAGCTGATGGTACATTATGGATAGCAACATTGTCTACAGTAATTTGCTACTTTTAAGAGGAAGAAAGTAAAAAACGTGCAACTGATAGTTGGTTACTGAGAAAAATGTTTTTGTAGTAGTCCTTCCTGAACTGTGCTCAACATAATATTTGAAATATAGCTTAATCTTCTCTGTTTCTCGCCCTGTGTTTCATGTTCGCATGTTCGCATGTTACAGATTTGTGGTTTTTTTTTTGTTTCTGACATCCGAAACCTATAGGCCAAGGAAAGAAGTAACACAAATTGTAAATGTATTCTTTTCACACGAGATTTTGCGATAGTTTGTCGTCCCTTTTGTAACAAAGTTTAGAGTCGGTGCCTTTGAATCATAAACTACATTTGTATGGTCGGCGGGACAACATCACTTTTTATAGTGCTTGCTACGAGATAAATGGCGATCTAGGCCAATAATTCTCGATAACTTTCCGCCTGATTTCGGATGACCTTTGACCGCCACATTAATTTGCCGCGGTACTCCAAGTTTATTTGATGTTCAAATTACGGACACAGGTATATTGAGCAACTCCGGTATGAGGTGGATCCGCGGCGTTAAACGTGGTCAATCAATAACTCGGTTGAACAGATTGTGATAGCCCCGGCTATGATGATCACCGCTGTGAACGCTTTTATTCATTAACTTTTGTATCTGTCCGTGGAAAGCACAGGAGACAGAAGAATACGATCTTCTGAGCAGAAAATTGTGGCCAACGTCCGACGACCAATGTCTTCAGATCCATGAAAGTACCACACGGTTTAAATATTCAGCTGTCGTCGCCATAGGCCAGTTTACCGCTTTGTTTGGGAGAGATGACTTCGGTTGGTTGCCTGGTTAATCAGAGTTTTGATATGTAGCAGGTATTCTGTGTTAACATTCATTATCTGAGCTGTCAATGGTAAATAACGCATCGTTTTATCTCTTGACTGCGTGTTGCGTATTTGAATTTGTTTACGTCAGTCGAGTCGAGTAGGCCTGTCTTCATATCTGCGGCCGCCTTTTCAATTTCGGCAGTAAGAAAAGCTTCGACGCGACGGCCGACTTTATTACGGATCGCTGGGGACGACATCGCGGAGATAACAGTTACATTTCGTAAAATTAACCAACAGAGAAGCACTGCAATATGGGATCAAAGGTCTTTTTTCTTTAAATTGATAACTCGGTTTAATTGGCCAGTTCGTCGTGATGAGCGCCAATTTCTGTTTGGTTTATACCATAACCGATCAAAAATCCCTCGCGAACATACCCTAAGTTCTTTTTTCGATTTAAATTTTAGTATTATTTGAAGCGACAAACAAATTGACGAACATGTGGTTAATGTTCAAATTAATGAAACTACTGTTTTTTTCACAACATGCGCAATGACGTTTTGTTCAGGTCACGCCAAGTGTGCTTGCCGTCCCCTACTTGCAACTCCTTTGACCCTGTGTATGTTCTTCAGTGCATTTGCTTAACTACAGGTCCTGGTGTCAACATTATTGTGTATAGCACTGTTGTTGTTGTTTTTGGTCGATAATGGGTAAATATTCTATGCGACATAGAGCATCAAAAATAAAATAGACGATTCGAAAAAAATAGCGTCATTCTGGTTGATTCAGACGCGAAGGTAGTTGTTCACACCAGAATGTGTTTCTTAACTGTTAGTGAAATCAGTCAACGGTGCGGAATATCGCAGAAACGACAGATCTGTGCAGCCCTAACGCTTTATCTTTTGTCAGTTTTGCTCATATTCTGTTGACTTTTCACTGCAAACTTTCACAAAATAAAGACAAGCAAAAATAGCATGCCTATAAATACCTATAAAATCCCTCGACTTTCTTCGGATGGAAGGTAAAACAACTCGGAAAAATATTGTTGAGAATTTACAACTCGCCAATGTTCACTTTTCCACACGATGCGACAACTCTTCGTGCAATTGATACGGAGACAGTTTTCAAAGAGTTGGTTTTGTTCTGTTAGGGTCTATGGATCTTTTGAATGAATTCATGGGAAGGGGTCGGCACAAAATTTTCATATGGGGATGTGCCACCCTAGGTGAAAGTATCTACCAATGAATATTAAAAAAATATGACAGATTGTAAGCTAGTGATTAGAACGAAAACGTTTGAACGTATTTTTTCTGCCGAGGAACATTCATAACATTTTTTGTAACGAGAGACAGTATGCGAAGTGTGCAAATATTTCTTTTTAGAATTCAGCATATTTCTACCTTCCGTCAATATCAGTGTTTTAAAATCGTTTAACACTTTTCTGTTCGCATAGTATTTCCATATTTCATCCGCCTCTCTCCCATGTTAAAACGGTCCATCCCTTTACGCTGGGTGAGACGGCAACCAATCAAATAAATTGTATAATACGAATATGATCTACCACTTGGAGCTGTTACAATATCCTTTGAATTTACCGTCTTTTCTTCTGAAACTGACAGGCGTCCAATCAGAGAGATTTGCTAGACGAAATTTACATTTAATCAACAAAAGTGTAACAAATTAGAATATTCTATAATGTTTATCAACCGTCAATTTCTAAAGTTTGAAATTTCGGATCTGGTCCATCAGAATGGAATGCATCCGCTTCTGACTGTCTTCATATCTGCGTATGTCAATGCAACGGGCAATACCAAAAACTGCAGACACCTTTTCAAAGGTACTTTCTATGAATAATCCAGCAGTCGATGAAGTACACTCTCAATTTAAGCGACAATCGGGAATTTCGATTTAATCGTCTTTGATTGATTGATTACAGGTCAAATTCGTAGTCCAGACTGTCGAAAGTCCCATTCATAATACTCCAGTGTTTCACCAACATGTCCAAGAACAAGATCTCGCCGTTTCTCGCTCTCGTCGTCATGATGGCAGCGCTCCTCTCGTTCATCTTCATCGTCGTCGTTATCTGGGAGTATTCACCTGTAAGTATGTTAACGTTTAGACCTGTTCTTGATGGTTGAAAATGAGCTAATGCCTCGCCAATGTCTCCAAATATAATCAGCGCAGATCTTCAATCTTGTTTTCCTTTTCTCTCGAATATCGCATCATGAAGATTTTGTAATATTTTTGCAAGAAGTGAGAGTTAGTCGTTTTTAAGCTGGCATTCCGCTCGTGAACATCATATTTGACTACACTTTTGAAGTCAGTAGGTAGATATTGTATTAAAACATCCACTATGAGATGTTTCGAGGGTTGACCAAATTTTAAAAAATGAAAAAAATACCAATAGTCTGAGGTAAAGCAACTAAAACAATGCTGGCCGCCATGTTGATTTAAAAAAAAATATTCACATAAAAAAAAGCCGAAAGAAAATGTTAATTTGGATGAAAATAGTGTGGATGCTATGAAAATCCGAAAAATTAATTTGTCAAGTTTTAGAAATATAATCATTCTGACTATCCCTGCCAAAAATCTTTGGCATGAGCCTTTATCTACACAAGGTCATAAAATAAAATAAAAACCCCACCTTACTATCGTCTTTTCTCACAAAATTTTGAATGTCGTAGATTTTATATAACAAGAACAAACTTTAGAGCCTGATTAATTCACAGGAGGCTACTAAATGTGCAGTTTGATATCATTCTTTCTTGTAGAAATTGTACCAATGGTGCAAAAAAAGGCGAGGGAAACAGGTGGACGTCGACGACAATGTGACAATCATACAGAGCAGTCAAACTAGCCTCGACGAGATTAACCGTATTCGACAACATAAAAATGCGGGTAGGGCGCATACGCCATACATCAATCCCGTGTTCTGGTCGAGCGTTGAACACTACAACGAAAGCATGCCCGTCAGCAACGGCGTCGCTGCTGGTGGTCATGGTGAGACCCATGGCAACGACGCCCTCACGCGGCAGCAGATACCCGGAGAGCTCACATCGGCGTACCCGTGTATAAGAGAAGAGGATGAATTTTGATCCCCGAACTGGTTCCCGGAACACTTTTTCACACGTCTTTCGAGTCACTGTACAACCCCATAGGAAAAATCACATGTCAAAACGTAATTTTCGAGCTCATCGAAAATGATAAAACGATATTTTATGACTTAATTTCCCATCGTTCAGAACTTGCCTGTCGACTGGATATGTGTTTCCCCATAGGAGAAGAACAAAGTGTGTTTGAAGAAAACAAACGTTCCAGACACCTTATGGCAAGCCATGCAGTTTCAGTGTGACATTTGACCTGTAACTCCAACAATCACTGAATCTAAATCTATATTCAGGGAAATATTATAGTACTGCACGTTACACAAAACAAGCCATGCAGGGATTTGTCTTCCTCGGATCTCATCAATATTGTGCAACACGTACTATCCCAATATATAAACACAATATCGACGCTAGCCTTGGTATGGTCATGTGACCACGAGATGGTCTTGCCGATCGCAGGACTTCTCGTGTACAGTGATATAACGTTTTGTGTTTGTTTACTCACTGACGACAACTGTTGAACTTCATGCGAATGGTGATGCCTTCAATCTTAAATGGAGGCAGTCGTCTTAACTGCGCGTGTGCGACTTTCTTGTTTACAAACAATGTATTTCATGCATGATATCTAGATGCATCAAGTCAACATAGCTGCAAAATTTAAATTTTATGATATTCATTGTTAACAAACATGTTGTCAACGTACCCTAGATACAGTGTTAACACCGGTCGTTCGGGCCTCTGGTAACCTTTGAGCACTTTGAGCAGAATTCCGACGACTGTCTCCCTTTAATTATGATGTCAGTATTCCACAGAAGAGTCATTTCTTTGTATATTGATATCCAAGGGGCGCCATATTGTGAAAATAGTTCGCTGGAGCGACCACACAGTTGAAGTGAAGTTTTTTTCCCATTTACACTTCAGATATTTACCTGTTATTCCATTTTACACTTTTTTAAAACTGAATCGTCCATTGATTCAGATTGATGCTTAACTTCAAGATCACGTCGATGAAAGGCGTATAGGGTTTTTGTTACTTTGTAGTTTGGTAGAAGTTTAAAGCTCTAAAAGTTTAAGGCTTATTGAAGTCCCATTCTGACAAATAAGACTTCCATCGCATTGTTGCTAGGTCGTCCGATCTGTCCTTGTCTGCTTGTCAATTGAAATCTGCTGTACATACGGTAGTGCACACACCATGCTGCAGTGTTTTGATAAATTTTTTACATTTATTTCACGTTTTAGTTTGTGACGATACTGTGTTTGCACGGTTGATGAAGTTACAAAATCTTTAATTTTCCGCTAAGAGTGAAAGAGTCGGTCATGTATTTACATTAGCATCATATGTACATATGGCCGGCAAACTACAATGCAAAAAGTTTTACGTTTGTTATATATATTCATGGGCGTCTTTCTGAAATTTGTAGTTGTTCACTACAATGCGTCAAAGTCGGCGTGCGTTGTTTTTCTGTTCTTGATCCTGTGTTCCATAATTATAACATGAGTCGTCGGTTCATGATTCTTCTGTTTCTTTCGTTTTTCGACAGTGAACCTTATCATTATCAATAATGTTGCTAGGTCTGTATCCAGTGTCTTGTCCCGTGTGGCAAGTCATACTACAGGGAACTATTGTACAGTCTTCTTTTATCGTGACTCGTTTAGTTGTCTGTTTTTTGTTTCCTCGTTACAAAATTCTCCCGTTGAAAATTTCTCTGCCAGTTCTAATAAAGTAGTTTTTTATGCCCTTCAACTTGCTTGTTTGAGACATGTTTTTCTGCTGTATAATTTATGATTTTGCGTCACCTCTGATCTAAACGTTCGGGTACCGTGGAAATTCCATTGCGCACCAACACTGAATAGAAACATTTTAATGATATACTGTATAATGGCGGGAGTACGGCCGCGACATTTGCTTAGAGTTGAAAGGCAGGGGTTTAAAATCGTGGAATAAATGTAACAGGCGTTCTGGTATTTGTAACTCACGAGTCGAAATGAGATATGAACTCAAACGTCTGATTTCCAAATGTGGTTGTACAGTTATTAGCAGACTTCTGCTTCAATGTGATTCCCAGTTGCCTCTTCAATATTTTCGTTGTACGAAATACATGGCAGTCCTCTAACTTCCCTGTTGGGTTCTTGGCGAAATATCGCGTCAAAGCAGAAATAGCGTTTAGCGAGGCAGTTCTTCGAGTCTTTGTCTGATTTAGTGTCGAAAAACGAGTACGAATGTTATTAGAGATAGATTTGAAGGAAAACAAAACCGGCAGTTTAGAGCCTTGTTTTTAACATAGCACACCGTTAAGTTCGCAATGATTACAAAACTATAATTGCAGCTGCCTTGCCAGAGACATCATTTTAGTCATATTCAAGACCATAATTTACTCAGGATAAAAAAATTCCCGAATCGTAAGAGTTTCATGGCGGTATTTCATCTATAATTTTTTCGTAGCTGCAGATAAATGCATTTTTTTCTGCGATTCAACTCATTCAAAGTCAGTCTTGCGGATGCTATTTGTCTCCACTTTCACTCAAATGCCGCAGTAAAAGTGAAAACATTCCAAATTGCACTGCGTTCTCTCGGGTAGCGTCAGAAAAAAGGCAAACATTCCAAGAAGTAGTACCAGTGAATACAATTGTAGGGCAAAAGTGTACTTGTACAGACGTCAGTCGAAGCATTAAAGTAGCAACTACCTCCATGGTCACAGTCGATCGAAGAGATAGGGGTACTATCCACGATGACGCTGGAAAGCGTGGTTCTTCGCGGACACACGTCACACCGTGGCCTTAGAGAGAGACCTGTCCTCCTATTTATGACGTTCATTTTACCATTTCCATTTTCTTGTTAAATTTGCGCTGTGTACTGACCTTTTGATGTAAACGTGTTACGAATCAGCTGACGTAGGATCTAGGATCATGCGCCAAGAGGGCGCTATTTAAGCCGCTGAAATTTCTCCGACTGCGTCTTGAGAACCACACGTTTTTTTTCCACAGTAATGGCGTCAAATTTAAATCTTCATGGTAAGGCCAAAAAAAAAAAAAGAAATGTTTCTGGTCAGGTCCTTCTTTAAAAAATGGTGCGGCGACGCGCATTTTATTTTATTTTTTATTTTATTTTTTTTCTCTCAAGGGAGGGAGGAGGGTCAGTTTTATCAATATAGTCACATATATACTGTTCATGCAGTCACTGATCATGCCCCCCAAAAAATTTTCTCTTTCTCTTCAGCCATTTTGGTTTGGTGTCAGCCACGGCCGCCGGCCACAAACAGAAAAAAAGGGTGACGCGCTGTTGTTCAAGTGACGCGCGCGCTGACCAGAAACATTTCTTTTTCTTTTTTTGGCCTAAGCTTAGCAAAGAAAGCCTAAAAATAAATGTTGGTATAATTCAGCGTAAAAATATAAAGGATATATCGTGTCTGAACGTCTGGCAAGCCAACACAGCAAATGCTGCTAAAGGTGACCATAACCCTTTGAGCACCAAAGTCAATTTTTGTCCCCTTTATAAATATACTACAGACAGCTTTTTGCCAAAATTTTGACAAAAAACTGTAACCAATGAAATGTGATGTCCATTTGGTCCAAAATTATAAAAAAATTACAGAAAAATTCATAAAAATTGGTATAATGTTGCACTACAATTTTGGTGGGAAAAATTACAGCACTCAAAGGGACTTTGGACTGAGTGCGAGTTGTCAGCTCCTATTTTGGGGTATGAATGACGTCATTCTTATGTCGATTATTATCTGTGATGCCGCACACTATAAACAGATAAAGCGGCACGGGGTTGGCACTGAGTTCTGAATTGAGTAAAGGTGTACCCTGGACACTTCAGACTACAGAGCGAAAATTCTACAATTTTCCGGGCCTCAAAAGTCTCAATTTTTGGCCAAATACTTTGGCGAAAACTCTTATCTAAATTTTGTACATTTTTTTTGCTACAGTCAAATATAAGGGTCGAAAGTCTACATTTTATCAACTTTTTCTTAGTCCAAAGTCTACATGAGGCGAGGGGGGTTATGACCGTGGTATATTTCCGTTCCGTCCGAGATCCTTTAGCAGCGCCCCACCCCAATCCCTCTTACAGTACCGGGACAAAAGTATGTAATAGGTTCATATGTTCCCAGTTCTTTTTATATGAACAGAATTTGTTTAGATCTAGACTGGCCCAAAGCTGCCTGGCTTTTCTCGGCAGCTGAGTTACTGGAAGGCCAAGGCGTTTATCCCACGATCAACGCTACAGCCTACCATCAGCGCGACGGTCTACTGATGTTTAGTCCTTCAATTTATTACATGTTTTGATACTTGTATGCCCACGACTTCGAGTAAAGTCTAGTTTAGATCATAGCACGTTTCTTGAGGGCCTCTACCGCCCTTGTTTATATCTAAAACTGTGCTACAACTTTTCAGCTATTACTAATGTAATGGGGCAAGAGACCAGACTATGATCAGCAAGGGTACAATACGCCTGGGAGACAGGTGTTATCAGACTCTATTACAACACTTTTCTGATCTTCCAGCTTTTGTGGATTCATTTTGAACCCCTCGGAGGAAATAAAGTTTTTCAGATGTTAGATATCGGTGATTCATTCCTAAGTACTTAAATTTGAACAGTGACCCGATTTTTACCATATATACGCAATATCTACTTTGAAAGAGAATGGCTGCAAGTTAATTCCTTGACGAAAGTTTGACCAAAAAGTTTTAAGGTTTTCGGTTTTTGAGGCGCACACTACCTAAAAGGCTCGCACATACTAAGCCTTTTAAGTTCAACTATCATTATTTTGATTGTATCAATACAATTGCCGTTTCCAACACAACTACAGATTTTTAAAACGTGATACCTGGTAAAGGAATTAATTTGTAACGCGTTCCGTCAACGTCATTGCATCTGGTCTTCCAATGGTGATTTACTGCCATTTTCAACATTCTTCAACATTCGTACCTTCATTTCTAGGCACCTGTTTCTGTATGATTACAACTGTCATTCTAAGTCAACTGTATACTGAGCTGTTGCGTGTAAAATGCACAGCATAACAATTACGTCAAGATCAAAGAAACCACGCATGAATGATATTAATGGACAAATTGCCGAATTGTTCATTGCTGGAATAAAGTATTCCACAGTGTTCATAATTATCAGGCAAACAATAGTGGCTCTTCACATCAAACGTTGTTCGTGCACACCAAATCATGAGTGAATTTCCACAACTAGAGTCTTGTATTTGTTTTGAAAATGTAGTGTACTGACCAGTTATCCTGAAATTTAAGCTTTGTGATAGGTAATACAGTGGTTTCAGTCGGGTTCGAACTCACAAGGTACGGTACCCAATCACCTGCCGGAGAAGCCAGACAAAACCGCTCGGCCAAATCCCTGATGCCAAAAAAGATTGGTAAGAGAGAGAATTCTGACACTAGTTACACTGAACATCTATTAGTTGTAGCACAGTGCCACCTACTTAAACCAACCGTGATCATGGTCGACTTGGGGTGGTCTTCCTCTGTGTTGAAATGTGCTTTGGTTACAGCAATGAAAGGCATTGCTCTCAAGCATTCCAGTGTGGTGTAAACCACCTCAGAGTCCAGGCATAAATTTTTCACATTTCCTGTATGCCATATTCATTATTTGGACTCTGTCAATTACGTTGAATTTCTCACGAGTTTTACATTTTGAATTACAAGTACTAGTGAATATCAGTTTCTTCAATCTTAAAATTTGCACGGTGACCCCATCCAAGATTTTGAGACTATATTATGTAGGAACCTTTCACAGCAACATATATACTATCAAGTGATCCCCACACAACACAAAACTGTAAATACCAGATTGGTTGGGCACTAAATCCTTCAGTCGATCCAGTTCACACACTCACACATACAATTGCAATTATAGTGTGACTATCTGAATACTGAATACAAAATAAAAATGCACACATCCACAACAAACGTCAGTTTCACAATTTTTTTTATTTCATTGCTGTATTCAGGGCATCAAAGTTGCAGTGTAGCACAAGTACATTATAACTTCACGTACAATTGACACTTCCTATTTCTCTTCTTTTCCTTTGGCTTTCTTGGCCTTGCCTTTCTTGCCCTTGGGTTTGGCCTTAGCTTTACCTGGCTTCTCCTTCCCATCCTTGGTGGAGATCTATTCAGAAAATACAAAAATTACATATCACAATATTATTGAAAAGTCCTGCATCTAATCATAACACATGAAAAACATAAAAAATAATATTTGTGTATGTATGTGTGTAAGCTTTTTGTTAGGTGAATTGGGACTCCC